>JALPQI010008410.1:0-24620 GCA_025490895.1 Thaumatotibia leucotreta | reverse complement strand
CTTTCCATGCAAAAATAAGTCGTAAAAAAATTGCAACTGTCGCGTACCTCGAACGAAAAAGGGACGTAGCTTTGACTTATTGTTGACAGTACATTTCTACTGCGGGAATTTAGCAATTCCGCGTAAACAAAATGCTCTTTAATGTCTGTTAGGGCAAATTGCCACAACCTGGGTTAACCAAGCAATCCGGGTTAAACGTTTATTTTACACGAAATTTGATAATTGATACATTTCTTATGAAGTAAGTGACTGACCGGGCACTATACAAAGGATATCCCAGACATCAGCCTATGTGATATTAGAATGGCTCTTGAACAGCTCAAAAATAACAGGGCGTCTGGGGAAGACGGAATTACAGATGAGCTTCTGAAAGCAGGTGGTAAACCATTCCCTACGGCCCTTCAGAAGTTGTTCCACTCCGGAAGGGAACAGAAGAGTGGTGGTAATGTTCTTGAAAAAAGGCGACAACGCCGTATTGAAGAACTACCGGTTCATCTCACTTCCGAGCCATATTTCCCTATAAGATGTTTTCAAGAGTCATTACGAATCGTCTTACATGTAGGCTTGATGACTTCCAGCCTCCCGAACAAGCCGGTTTCCAAATTGGCGTTTCGTAAATGTGATACAGAAGACCTGTCACCTGCCCCTGCCTTTCTGTTTAACGTTTGTGGACTACGATAAGGGGGGTTACCATGACGTACTAATGCGGTTCAACTTAGGTCGAGAGAAAGCGACAAGCCTATACGAGTCGTATATCACTGTCCCTTTCCCTAAACCTAAACTGAATCCCATTAGTACGTCATCGTAACCCACAAAGCCTTCGATTTGATCGAAACTTTGGGCAGTAATAACGGTTCCAAGTAGACTACCGCTATGTCGAAATGTTGAGGTGTTTGTACGAGAGCGCCACGATGTCAATCCGACTCCAAGACCAGAGTTTGAAGCATATTATACTGCAGCGGGAAGTCAGGCGAGTAGGTATCATCTCCCCTAAACTGGTTACCGCTGCACTGGAAGATAATTTTAAGACTGAACTGGAGAAGGTTGGGTATCAACATAAATGGCGAGTGCCTCACTCACCTTCGATTCGCTGATGATATGGTGATCTTGGCTGCGACCTTGGAAGATTTCTTCAGTACGATGCTTGCTGACCTCAGTAGCGCCTCCGAGCAAGTTGGTCTTAGGATGAACATGGATAAGACGAAAACTCCCTTTACAATCAGAGACTAAACTCAAAGGTGTAGACGACTATAGATAATACGAGTATACCTAGGACAAACTACCCAGTTAGGTAGGTCCAACTTTGAGTAAGAGGTCAATCCCCGAGTCCGACTCGGTTGGGCAGCGTTTGGGAAGCTACGACACATCTTTTCGTCAAATATTCCGTAGTGCTTGAAGACGAATGTAAATATTTGATCAGTGGTGGCAACACACACTGATCAAAGACTTATAAAAGAGTGATGACATACGGTACTGAAACGTGGTCGCTTACAATGGGTCTCATAAGAAAGCTCAAATTCACCCACAGGGCAATGGAGAGGGCTATGGTCGGAGTCTCTCTGCGAGGTCGCATTAGAAATGAGACGATCCGCAGCAGAACCAAAGTATAGCTCCATAGCTCTGCGATATAGCTCTCCAAATCATAAACTAAAGTGGCAGTGAGCGGGGCACATTGCACGTAGAACCGATGGCCGATGCGGCGGAAAGGTTCTCAAGTGGCGGCCTCGCAGGTGGAAGGCGCAGCGTGGGTAGGCCCCCTACAAGGTGGACAGTGAAGGCCGCAGGAGTTCGCTGGATGCGAGTGGCGCAGGACCGGTCATTGTGGCATTTGGGGGAGGCATATGTTCAACAGTGGACGTCTTTCGGCTGATATGGTAATAATGATGATATGAAGTAAACGTTTAACAATTGATTGTCAAATTCCATATGAAATAAACTTTTAACGTGGGTGAACTAGGTGAGTTGTTTAGTCCCGGTTACTGAAAATTGCCTTTATCGTCTTTGGTAATGAGATCGTTAACTAAATAACACTTGTAAAACTGATAGTATTGTATACACGCGGTGGCGGTATACAATAATAGATAAAATCTAAAAATAGAATTTTAAGAAATAAAATTCTTAATAATCTAAATTAATCTTAGGTTATTTAAAAAAAGATCAGAAAATATTCAATTTACTTTCGTATCAATAAATATTTACAATTGTAATATGAACAATAATTATGTTGGTACATAAGTACAAGAATATACTGTATAATCTACGAGCAGTTGCCGGCACAAAAGTCTCTTTTTTGAGGTAGGAGGAGGTTACGCGGAGGTTTTTGTTTGAGGTACGCGACAGGTGCAATTTTTTTTTCAGTGTGATTTTGTATGAAAGACCACAAAATGTGTATATTTATAAAAACTGCAATAAATATGCTATCTTACAGTATTTTTTTAAATTTGATTAGTTTGTTTTTTAATACTTATATGACGCTTAAATTAAAATAAAAACGGTAACTTCTATTACTTTTACTCCAAAAAATCTCCTTTTTTATACGAAATTGGTCATGTTTATGATAAAAAATGGATTTTCCATGTCTGTTTTACACGAAAATGATACCAAACAACGCATAGTAGGCCTAATTAATTAATAAAAATAAAAAATCGTAACCCTTCCGTATTTTTCCTTCCGCACATTCACCCCCCCCCCTCCCCCCGCGCTCAGGGGGGGAATTGGTTTTCCCTCCACATCTAAAAACAATTATTTTGAGACCCTCTAGCTCTGGTTAAAATTACAAAACTGTAACTCGCAGCGCACAATTTTTCTTAACTTTGTATGGACCGTGACCCTTACTACTACGGCTTCCGGCCGCAAGCTAACAATACGAGTATACAGGGCGTGCCATGGCGATGCCACATGGAGGGAAAGTACCTTAAATATCATAGATAACGTATTTTGCTGAAAGAAGACTTCATTTTATTTTTAAGACTTAGTAAAATTGCATTCAAATTTTTTAGATATTTTTTTGAAAAAAAATTGAATGAATAATAAAAATATCGCCTTATCAGAGGAAACATACCTTAATTATCGTAAATGAGCATCTCACTGAAAGAACACAATACATTATTTCGGTTTAAAAAACAAATTCCAACTTGCTTTAATTTTTTTTTAATTGTATGGAAAAAATATCTCAACGTCGGAGAAAAAATACCTTAATTATTGTAAATGAACATCTTTCTGGAAGAAGACATTATTTCGATTTAAAAACAAGTTGAATTGCATTTTAAATAATTTCATGGTTAACCCGGGAATCGGACCCGCTACCTAAACTATCCTTTTCATTTGAAAGTAGGTACCTATAAAACTAATGAATCAGTACCCACTTAAGAAGTACGCATCATTTCCTTATTATAAATTATAATTTAAGTCCATGATAAAGAGACGAGTTCTCGTGTAGTGGGTTCGATTCCCGGGTTAACCATGAAATTATTTAAAACGCAATTCAACTTGTTTTTAAATCGAAATAATGTCTTCTTCCAGGAAGATGTTCATTTACAATAATTAAGGTAATTTTTCTCCGACGTCGAGATATTTTATTTCCATACAATTAAAAAATATATATTGAAAACAAGTTGGAAATGGTTTTTTAAATCGAAATAATGTCTTCTTTCAGTAAGATGCTCATTTGTGATAATTAAGGTATGTTTCCTCTTACAAGGCGATATTTTTGTTTATCATACTATTTTTTTTTTCAAAAAAAAAAAACAAAGAAATTTTAATGCAATTTTACTAAGTCTTAAAAATAAAATGAAGTCTTCCATGTGGCATCGCCGTGGGACGCGCTGTATATAATAGATAGATACATAATTATGTACCTATAGATATTTAAATACATAGGCAGCCACAACCAAGGAAAAAATATTTGTGATAAATGCCCTTGTTGGGATTCAAACCCGGAATCCAAATCCACAAACTTTTTGAGAATTGCTCGGATATGAGAGCGTCGAGAGATTCCCCTTCCGAAATTATACGAGCATTTGTGACGTTCGGAATTACCCGACTATTTAATTATGAATATGGGTGCGTCGCGATTTTGCAGCGATAATAAATCGCTGAGAGTGATCTGAGTCTTGGACAGTCACTTACATAATGGATTCCAACTCTTGACACGGCAAACTTGCTGCGCAGTTGCGGCGTATTCGTCTTGCGGTCGCGGCATAATCGCGACGAATTGGTTGCGGGCACGCGACGAACACGCCGCGCGCATGCTTTGCTTTCAAATCGCTTGCAAATTCACGCTGGTTGGACTGTGCAGAGCGGAGGCAAAAACGGGCACAAGGGGAAGTCCGGTAAACGGACAGAACCAAACACCCCTGCCCAGACCGCTGCAACTCCCAAGAAGCCGCACAAGATGAACAAGAGACAGCGGCGGAAGTACAACCAGCGTAAAGCAGCGCAGGTAACAGATAACCCAGAGCCTCCACAACACCCGGAGGCCCCCGCACAGAGCAGGGTACAGGCAGCAGCTGGTCCCCCAGCTGCAAGCCATGCCCACTCTAAAGGGAAAGGGCTGTGAAGCAATAGCGAAGTGGGTAGTTTTCTTGCATTCTGATCGCCGATAATAGTTATTTTGTCATGTTGTGATACTGGTTTGTTTTTTGAACTTGCGTTGTTTTCAGTTGGTATGTATGTGAGAGTGATGGCATCTTCTGTTTATTTCGAAGTTTAGGCTTACTTACAATTGGTGAGAATGGGCATTCAAACTCGTTTCTAGTGTTATACACGGTGCCCATGAGGAAGGGGAAAAAAATCAACAGCGGATTTCTGACCAAATTTGAAGTAAAAAATGTCGTATGAAGTTTTCTGGATTGAGTCTATTTTAAGAGAAAATTATATTTTTTGCCTAAAACCGTTTTAGCCCGTTACGCTATGATAAACGCATTTTAGGAAACGATTTTGTTACCATGTTGTCTTAGTCCTGTCACACTTAATTGACAGACATCAAATGAACGAACAAAATCTTTAATTACCTAGCAAATAAAAAAAATAAACTTTTAAAGTGCATTTTTCGCGATAGTTTCATTAATAAAATCCTTTTTTTGTGTATTGAGGCATTCAAAACGGGTCTCTATTGGTTCCCATAAAGTTTGAAGTTCGATTTTTGAAGCGAATAACGTTGTAGGTCCGAATTTTTTTTAGTCATATTGTCATAAGTCATAAAAATTTATATCATAAATCGGTGGTCAGTTTTATGTAGGTCATAATTATTGTTAGTCATAAAAGTCGATGCCCATAACTTTTAAAATCCATACAGCATCATTTCCAGAATGTTAAAAGCAATAACCTTCCTTATTATAACTGTTACAACGTCTATATTCGCAATTTGTAATGACAACGATTTTTTTTTTGTTTCGTTTTGTGTATGAATTATTATTTGTTATTAATAAATAAATGCATTAAATGTTTATTTTTTTACACCACCGAATAAACTTTGTGAGTAAAGTTGGTAATAAACTTAGTAAGTAAATATTTAGTAAGATTATTATTTTAAAATTCGGTCCTGGCGCTTCGCCGGCCGCTGCCGCGGCACGCTCGCTTCGCGCTGTGGTCACAGTTCAACCTAACACTCCTCCTCGCTTCGCTCGTCGTCGTACCTATACTGACCTGGCTTAGGGTCAAGTAGGTAAGGAAGTTTCCTAAGTTGCATCATAGTCCATAAATTTAATAATTTAAATTAAGGAAAGTTATTAATTTCGTATTTTATATTCAATTTTTTGGATGAAATTCGGTAAGTTATTAAAACAATATGAGTAAGAACCATTTGATCCTTCAAATGTATGACTTAAAATATTTCTAAAAAATTATAGATAGACCTTTGAATGTTATAGTCAGCAATTTTATACCTTTTGTAATTAGAGTATGTAATGTTATAGGTTAGTAATGTTAGATCTATTAATCGTTATACTTAACAAAAATTATGACCATTGATGCTTATATCAGTAAATTATATGGATATCAATTTCTGACTAACGAAATTCGGATTAACAAATATATGGGAAAGAAAGGGATCCCATTCAAAACATCAAAACAAAACAAAAAAATTTTTTTTTTTTGCAGATTTGACCAAAACTCACTTAACATTTTTTGCTTCTTTTAGTCTCAGGAATATGCTGTTAAAAATTTTCCCTTTCCTCACGGGCACCTTGTAGAATGGTATTTTAGGAATCTCGTGGCCCAAGTTAATCTTCCTAATAGGGGTTTCCTGTAGATTAAAAGTGGAATTCTTTACCGGCACATGTGTTTCCGCATACCTATAAGTTGGGACCCTTTAAACGAAGCGTGAAGAAGCATCTAGCGGGCCAGCAAGGTGGTGGCAACTAACAGGTTACTGATTGTCTCCTGTTCGTTGCCGCCGCGATTTGGGCTCTACTTTTCACTTACGACCAGGTGGAGTGGAGCCACTTTGTTGTGCCAACATAAAAAAAAAAGATGAATCGTTTGTGACTCATTTTGTACTCTATTTGTATTAGCAAGGATTTGTTTGCGTTTTGATCTTCTAGCTCGAATTTTAAGACTAACGCCGCGGCCACGACATCGGTCTAAGGCGACCAGCGGCGAACGAATCCATGAGTTGGTGCGGGATGCCGATATGGGTACGAGAGGGAGCACCATACGTTTTCCGCTAAGCCGGTCGCCTTAGACCGATGTCGTGTCGTGGCCAGGGCATAAATACTCTAAGTTCAATCTGTCTAATTGTCTATTTCTGTGCGCGCACTGTATAGCTGTGTGGTTAAGCAAGTTGTAGTTTTTTTTAATTTTCCAAATTTGGATTTTTTGATAGTTTTTCTACTCAGAATCGCGAGCTCTTTCGATCCTCATTAGCAGAAGAAAGTGTCCCGAGAATTCCATAAATTTTTATGTCTTCCACTGAGTTACGGTCGAAGAAAGTGTATGAAAAATAGTAACTCAATGGATTTTTTTGGGACACCTTTTTATTTCTATCAGGATCGAAAGAGCTCTGTGATTCTGAATAGAAATTTTTTAAAAAAGTCCATTGGAAAATAAAAAAAAAACTACTACAAAATAAAAATCCGCCCTAATATTTATATCATCGTGTATAAATGTCATGGATTTACTCGCGATTATTTTATTTTATTATTTAAGTATATGCAATATACAACATGATATTTTTAATAAGATTATCATCCGGTATGCAAAATCAGGTACGTCATTTTTGCGTCATCAGCATGATTAGTGCGACGCGACCCCTCTTTGTATTAATCGGACAGATTTTCTGCTACAAATGTATCAATCAAGAAAAGTACACAAAGGCTTACAGTTAAGGCCAGTTAAGGCCTAGAGTTATTTACGAAAATCTGCAAAAAGGTACCTTTACACCTCTCCACCCGCTAGCTACACCCACAACTACAGTCAAAGACAAAATAAGGTGTATACTCGTACAAAAATGTTCAAAAATATGTCCCAGTGCACTCTAATTCTGTGTAATAAGAACATCGTGACATATTTATGAGCGGATTCTTTCGATACTTATTTATGCACTTGACTGTACCAGTGCTCTTGCTAATTGAATTAATACACCATTCCCTATCACCTTTCTAAAATACAAGCTATAAACGATAAACCAGTAGCATCAGATTATGGGTTGCGATAGTTCGAAAGCCTTCAAAACGTCCTTCTGCCTCAGGCAATAATCTCGTTTTCAGAGAATTTAGCGCCGCGCCGCGCCGCGCCGACCTTCTCTCTATCGGATTATAAACTCACACCTCCGCGCACTACGCGCCGGTGAATAACGAACGCAGTTTCCGTTGACGACCGAGGCCGGCGGAATTACGTTCCAGTTTTAAGTGCATTAGCATTTCTGATATGTAGCTGACACATTCGTAATACGTAGTAGGGTAGTGCAATGGCTATTTGTTTTATCTGTTCCTACTTCGTCTAAATTTGTACGATTTCTAAATTACTTTCAAAATCATCGATCTTACTTTTTTCTAAATTATACAATACGATCTTTAAATTACGTTCAAAATCCATTGGCACGACTACCTAAATATTATCATTACAATTATTTTACTTTTTTTAAGAATAAGGGTCCCAATAATAAGTTTTTATCTAAAGTTTTGGGAGATAACCGACCCAGAATGAAAAAAAATATTTTAAATTTGATTATTGAAAAATTATTTCGAACATAATCGGTTTAGCCCTTTTTGGATAACTACGGAACCCTCCACTGAGCATGGCCCGACATGCTCCATAAAATACTAAAATGAAACTAAAGAGTAACGAACAGCAATTGATTTTAATTATACAGTGGAACCTAGGTTTCCTACTTAGAAACGTTGATGTCTTTTAATTAAATCAAAAGACAATTTACAATAAAAAGAAACGCACTGTATACCTCATGACCAACAACGGCTACGTAATGTGACACTGTCCTACGAGTAGCATGACATTTGTCAAAAGTCAGAATCCTATCACTTATCAGCGACATAAATAAAAACGCAAATCAATAAGGTTTAAAAATACTTCACGCTATTTTATTATGTATACGAGGACAGTATTGCCTCAGAACAGTCGAACACGTACAAGTTATTCCAAAACAAAAAATCAAAATTTTCCTAATTTCTTCATCACGGTTACATCAATTGTCACGATACTTCGTATACTGGTTTCATACCCTAAAAGATATTGTTCCTAGTCATTGGACCAGGCCTTAAGCCCCATTTAGACGGTACGAGTTTCTCGCCTCGACCATGCAATTATCGTAGCACGAGAAAAAATAACGTATCATGTAAACTATTTGTACGAAGTCGCACGAGAAGAGGCGATAATTGCCTCACCTGTGATGATTGACATATCCGTCTAAAGAGTTTATGTACTAACTAACTAGAGCTGGAAACAATTACGCTGTTTCTCTTTGCCCTCCATGGTCTTCAACATCAGGTCCACTCCATTCCACTAAAATTATGGCTTCTACGAGAAAATGCTCAAGTTACATATGAAAAGCCTCAAATCGCAATGCACATGCCGTTTAAGGAGTTCCCTCAATTCCTCATTAACCCCAAAATCAGACCTTGAAGTTATTTCATAAAAAGCAAATGATTAAAGTCTGAAATCAGATGAAAGAGATGGAATTGGTCTTCTTTCTAAAAATATATCTATTTCAGATAAAAAAAGGAATTAACAAAACCGGTTTAGTAATTACGGTAATAAACATTTAAAAATATTTAAAATACATTCGCACGAGACGAAAACTCTACCTTTGAGATATTGAAATTGTTTGTATAACAGTATGCTGGTAATGATAAGATAAGCAACTAATCACGTTGTAAGTTGACAGGTAAATCTCGTATGAAAATCGGTTCGCACCGATTCGTGCGATACTCGCTCGTTCGTGAAAAAATGTCTAGCGAGAACGCGTTTAGACGAGTCGAGAAATCGTAAGCTAATATCTCGCTAGAATGCAGCTCCCCGTGTAAACTATTTCGCCTGGCGATAATCTCCGTACGATTTTTTGTTTCTCGCATGAATGTAAACATTTTTATACGATACTCGCCTGTCGATTATCGCATACGATAATGTCATACGATTTCTCGCCCCAAATCATGCGAGAAACTCGCACCGTCTAAATGGGCCTATAGGATTGTAAGTGATTAGATTATCAATGCTGTGCGTGCGCGGCGCGTCTTAATATTTACCAATTTATGAGGAATCGGTAATTCTATATCCCATCCCATCCATACATTTTATAAATTCTTCAATGATACATACGTATAATAGTATTCAGATTATCATACAATTACCACGCTGCGGTATGTAATTTAGACATGTAAAA
Source organism: Thaumatotibia leucotreta (assembly GCA_025490895.1). NCBI lineage: Eukaryota > Metazoa > Arthropoda > Insecta > Lepidoptera > Tortricidae > Thaumatotibia > Thaumatotibia leucotreta. The sequence continues at coordinate 14,785 of JALPQI010008410.1, read as the reverse complement.
TGTGAAGATCTAGAAATGTGATATTATCTGGTCAAAGTTATCACATTGTCGATGGCGCTTACGTCTCGCGGCGTTAACAGATAACGTCACAAATGTTTATTGCATTGGGATCTTAAATACGATACCTAATCTACAACTTTAATTACTAGCTCTCAAATTTATCTTGTCACTTATGTATAGGTTCCCTTCATGTACCATAGTTTTAGGATACCCTGTATATTAGTTTAATTACGAAAACGTTGGTCACAAACGACGAAAAAATAGCGTAATAAGATTAACAATATTGACAGCTAAAAACTCGAGCCGATAGTTCCGAATGTATTCTTCTTTAGGTTTTTTTATGCAACATTATCGGAATTGAATTAAGAAATTAAAAATAACACAAAATAAAATAAATCATTTTATAATAAATATATTACTATAAATTTATAGGTTTATTTATTCTGAAAACAAATATCATATAATTTATTTATTAGCCATTAAACAACGGAAGCATATCTGCAACACAGGCTTCGTCAGAGGGCAACACACGCAAAATAAATTAGCAACAGGCTTCGTCTCATACACATGAATGATGGGATCCGCAACAAGCTTCGTCATATTATCTACATGCTACACAACAGGACTTAGCTGAAGAAATCATCCCGAACCGTCCCAAAAGTCCCCATTACACCGCCACGTTGCCGCGTTGAATGGCCAACGAAATCTGTTGGACCAGGTACGATCCGGAACGAGGATCACACCCCCTATCCTTCAGCCGTCGACCCACATCCCCAATGAATTTCTTCGCCTCCACAGCCCAAGGTCCCGCAGTTTCTACCGCCACCGGCACAAAGTCGTACGTTGGCTCCAAGGCAGAGTATTTAGTATGCTTTAGTTTGGCCGCATTCTCCGCTGCCGATCCTGCAGATCTAATAGTGTGACTCAAGTTGTCCCGTCTGAGCGTTCTGACCTACTAAGTACCCACCAGGATTGGGATTCTAACAAATGAGTAGGCAGAAAAAACGGTCAAAATAATTTATTCCACGGTAGCTCAGTGGGTAGAGATTTAACAAGTGCGTGGGTATGTGCTAAATACGTAAATTGATCGGATTCCGTTATTCCTGAGCAGCCGAAGTACTCCCCTGAAGGTGCCGAGTTGTAGGCGAGGCGTTTCTAGACGGCGCTGAGTTCAGCGCTGAGTCGGGAAATGGGCCAGGATCGAAGCGCAGGCAGGCGACAAGCAGGGAAGCCGATTTAGGTCACCCTGGACCTTGGACCCTGGAACGCGCCATCAAACAAGGCGTTAAAAACGTTCCATCAGCCTTTATGAACGCCAACGGCAACCGGGTAAGCACTTTTACTACGTAGTTGTGATGCCGTGGGTGTTCATAATTCAGATACGGAGATTACAAAAAGGCGAAGCTAACGAAATAAGTGAAATAAAACAGTTCGAATGAAATTACGTTTTTTTAAATGAAATTGAGGGTGGCTTATTAACGTGCATGATGATAAGCCAGTTTTGCAAATATTAATTATGAACAGCACTATTATAAAGAAGTGACTTTAGACATTTAAATATCCGTTACTTCGAAATTAATTTAAATTAAATCGGCAAACTAAAATTACTAAGCGGTTAATCAGCGCTAAGCAAATAGCAATTAAATGTATCCACTTACCCAATTTGGGGTACACTATTAAGTATAATTAAGCACACACAGTGACAGAAAAGGTTGAGGAACACGTAGGGACGAAGTTAAAATTCGATTACGGAACACGTTATAGATCCGTAGCAGAGATCGATATTTATAAAACAACGTGCGTTCTACTCAACTCCAATAGCAGAATGAATGAGCGTTGAGCGCGCGACAAAGCGCATACGATCTTGCATTCACTCAAGTACTCGCGAATGCAATAGATAGCGTTTGAACGAGTGAATGTTATTACTTACTGCTGCGCGGCATATTCGAATTAATCAGCGTGTTGGTGTTTTTTATAATTCTAAATGTTTATATTTAAGTCGTGTTGTAAGTTATAGTGGTTATTATTAGTTTAAGTTAATATTCTTATTTATAACATAGCAGTTAGATAGATATAAGTTTATTTTAGAGAAATATGTACGTATAACGTTACATATACCCCCCGCTCCATCGAAAGGGTTTTATTCTTAAAGAAAACCCGATTGGGTTGCCATCAGCATTACACTTTCTTTCAATCGTCTCTCGTACAAATATCAGTCATACTTCATCTTAACATAGAAGCAAATGCAACTTAAAAAGTTGACAACGCGACCGTACATACAAAAAGGCATCTGTGATAAAATATTGCACACATGACTTATGCTAAACAACAAGATCTTAAATTTGGGGCTTACTTCAATCTATCTGAGGTTACTGGCCAGTTTGAGGTCCTTTATATGCCAGACCCCCAAATTTTTGCCATTCATATCCTCTAATACATAAACCAGAGGCGATTTTTTTTCAATTACACGGCATTTCATAAATTTAGGTGCCAATTTCTTACTGAAATATTTGTCTTTATCGCTTAAAATGTATGTGCGTTTTAAGACTAAGTCTCCCACATTAAAATCTGCCGGTTTACGACGTAAATTATACTGCGCAGTGTTTTTTACATGTGCCTGCCACAACGAAGCTTGCACATCATTAAACACTGACGCTAAACATCCACGATTTTCTACATAAATATCGCGTGGTAGGAACAACAACTCGTCACCTATATCGTTGTCCGTATAATGCGAACCACACAAGACGAGTTCGCGACCATAGACTAGGAAAGACGGCGTATAACCACCGGTAGCCTCATTTGCAGAGTTATTTATAGCGAACTTTATTTTAGGAATAAAAGTGTCCCACGTCCGATGATCGTTTTGGACAAAGGTTGACAAACAGGTGACAATAGTTTTATTATAACGTTCAACCAAGTTAATCTGTGGCGTGTATCTAGGTGTGAAAAAAACATTTGGAACGTTATATCGTTTAAAAAAAGAATCCGTTGCCGCGCTAGTGAATTGGCTGCCATTATCGAGAAATATGGTTTGAGGGACGCCATGTACCAAAAATATGTTCTCTTCTAAAATTTTAACGACTGCATCGGCAGTTGCACGCCGTAATGGAAAGATATCGCAATACTTAGAGAAACAGCATGTAATTACGAGAATGTAGCTATTTTGCTTGCGTGTAACGGGTAGTGGGCCAATAAAATCTACAGAAATCATCTGGTATGGGCGTGAACACTGCTTAGGACGACCCATTTCTCCTAGAGTTGTATGATTTTGTGATTTGTACGACAAACAAACAGAACAAGAACCTACAAACTTAATGACATCTTGGTGCATACCAGGCCAATAATAGTTTAGCATTAGCCGCCGATAGGTTTTAAAAATGCCTAGATGTCCGGCTGTTGGCTCGGAATGATTTTGGTCTATGATTTGTTCGCGAAATTCATATGGCACCACCTCTTTCCATTCAAATTCGGAAGTAAGCTGTTCGAATTTAGATTTACATAAACGATAAAGGGAATTATTTTTAATTATGAAATTTGGAAATTTACTAGGAGTGGTTAGACAGCCGTTATAAATCTTTTTGTACCAGTCATCTTTAGTGCTCGAGAGCGAATTTGATAAAGAAATGGCGTTGATTGGTACGGCACGAGAAAGAGCGTCAGGGATAACATTGTCGACTCCGCGGCGATGTTTAATTTCAAAATTGAACGCAGACAATCGAACCCCCCAACGAGCCAATCTACCAGTAGGGTTATCAAGTGATAAGAACCATTTTAACGCAGAATGGTCAGTGTACACTGTAAAGGTCTGTCCATTTTCGAGATAACAGCGCCAATGCTCTAATGCTGTCAAAACGCTGAGAGCCTCTCTCTCAGTGATGCTAAAATTTTTCTCCGCGTTAGACAGTGCACGACTCATGTAAGCGACGGGGTGCTCCTTACCATTTAAAGTTTGCGTTAACATGGCACCGACTCCATAATTGCTCGCGTCGCAATGAACCTCGAAAGGCAAGGAGTAATCCGGACAAGACAGGACTGGGGCGGAAACCAAGGATTCCTTTAGCGCGTTAAAAGCCGCATCAGCTTCCTGTGTCCATGAAAATGGAGGTGATTTTTTGCTGTTCGAAGTCAGTTTGTTCAACGGACCAGCTACGGTACTAAAATTAGGCACGAAACGACGGTACCACGTGGCAGTTCCGAGAAAGCGTTTGAGTTCCTTTTTAGTCGTAGGTGTAGGGAATTTAACGATAGCCTCAACTTTTTCAGGGTCGGTGCGTAAACCACGAGCATCGACGACGTAACCAAGGTACTTTAATTCGCTTCTAAAGAATCTACACTTCTCAAAATTTACCGTGAGGTTAGCTTGTTTTAATTTTTCCAACACGCGCAACATACGTGAAACATGTTCCTCAAACGAAGAGCTGACAATAATAATGTCGTCGAGGTAAGCAAACGTTTTAAATTCCATATCCCCGAATAAGAGATCTACTAAGCGTTGTTGAGTCGCTGGAGCATTTGTTAGACCGAACGCGGTAGTTTGAAACGCAGAGTGCCTCTACCAGGAATATAGAATGCCGTTTTATCACGGTCTTCAGCTGCAATAGGTATTTGCCAGAAGGCCTTAGACAAGTCTATGCTCGATAGGTACTTAGCATCACGGAGACTATCTAGTATTTCCGAGACGTACGGCAAATTGTAAGCGTCGCGTTTTGTTACTGAGTTTAACTTCCTGCTATCGAGGCAAAACCGAGGCTGTCCATTCTTTTTTGTAACGATGAGAACGGGAGACGACCAAGCGCTTTCGCAATGCTCGACTACGTCTAAAGCCAACATCTCATCTACTTGCTCAGTCAAAATACGTTGCTTTTCCGGAGACATTCTATAGTACCGCTGCCTAATAGGTAAGGTGTCACCGGTGTCTATGCGATGCGTGATTAAATTTGTACGACCTAGACCTCTCTCTTCAGTAGATATTGACCGAAATTGAGTTATCACAGTATCAGCTATAACTTTCTGCGGACTCGTCAGATTGTCATAGGAGTGGATGCATATGTCCTTAGAATCCACTTTGATCTCCGATATAGGACGATCTGACAATGTGATGCTTCCGACATACTTGGGGCACAGACCAAAAGCACGCCAAAAATCTACGCCAAGTATTATAGAATTTTCGACCTCAGGAACAACATAACCTTTAATTATGTGGTATTGCTCTTCGAACGTTATTGGTAGGTTCAGGTAACCTAGACATTTCAAGGGATGGCGACTAGCTGCAAACAAACCAACGACAGGATCCTGGTGCATGGTGCAGTCAGTTAATTGTTCATGGGAGTTATTACCCAAAACTGACACTGCAGCTCCAGAATCCAACAAAGCGCATGCATCAGTCTCATTAATTTTTATATTAATATATGGCCTATCGTCATTAAGAAGTTTAGTCTGCAGAATTGTAGAAACTCTAAAGGAATAAGAAGCGGAAAATATTTTTATAAAATTAAGCCAAGTTTCCCAATCTTCTTTATCAAAATTTCCACAACTCTGCGAATCTAGTTTTTTGAGTTATCTTTACCCTTAGAGCATACTGGGCAGTCCGGTGTTTTGACATCTTTCATTCCACACTTGAAGCAAAATACGTCACGTGATGCTTGACACTGACGAATGTGATGTGAATTATTACGACACCTAGGGCAGTATGGTTGATTTTTATTTTGAATACTATGTATATAGTTTTGATGTTGGGGTTTCTGTTGGTTATTGTTTGGTTGTCTGTAGTTGTAAGATTTACTAAAATTATTTGTACCTGTATAGTTCTGTTTGTTATAGTTACTTGAGTTTGTATAGTTTTGTTTATTAAAATTACTGTTATATTTATTATGTGTTTTACTTGAATCTGTGTTATAAGCAAATTCGGGTGCAACTGTTGATGACGTGACTTTAGGTGGTTCTTGAAATTGAGATAGCCTAGCCTGTACACTTTCATAATTACGACACAGGTTACGCAATGATTCAATGTCTGAAATAGAAGCCACTGATGCCAGAGTGCTTGCATAGCAGGGCCTAATGTTATGGAGTAATATTTTCAACTTCTCAGCCTCTGAAGGAGGACTGGATAAGCGCGAGAACATACCATCCATAATCGAGAGATAAATGGTGATGCTCTCGCGTTCCCCTTGGGTACGAGCACGGATCTCCGCGTCAAGCCTATAGTCGTAATCCCAGTGGTCAAAATCTTTCTTAAGGAGGGCTGCTAGTTCAGACCACGAATCAACCCTATCTTTAACGGATCGATACCAGTGTAATGCATCGTCTTGGAAAATTTCGGTAGAGTAGTTTAGAACCTTACTCGCCGGAATATTACGAGCTTTTATAAACTCATCAACACGCTGAATAAAAGAACGCACGCAAGTCTTGCCGTTAAATTTTAATTTTGAAAGGTCAGATGAGGTACGATCGCAAGTAACCGAAATCACATTATGCGATTCAAGCGTCGCAGCTGCCGGTTCATTGGAGACACCAGAAGCCGTGCCCGAAGTACTTGAAAAAGGCTTGCTTGCCTGAAGGGCCTTCAATCTTTTCGCGAGAAGGTCAAATACTTGAACAACGTCATCGTATTCCTTTTTAATGTCATCGCTACGTGTTACCCTCGCAATACGGTTATATAAGTGATTCAGCATGTTCTGTGTTCTCATAATCACAGGTGGAGACGGGTCAGTGACATCTAAATTAGACTGAACTTTAGTGAGAACTTCTAAACAGCCTTGAAGGTCCTGTCTAGCCTCGAGCGGGGACTCTAAAATGTGCTCCGAAGGAAAATCTTTAGAGAGCTTAACAATTTGTTTGCGCAAGTCCTCAACGGAAGGTGCAGGAGTAGCGCCCCGAATACGCACTTCATACTCTAGCTCGGACTTTTGAAGAGACAAGAACTTCACGGACATCATGATGAACCAGATATATTATGGGTAAGTGGTACCAAGCAAAAGCAACTACTTAAAAATAAAATCAACTCCCGTTCTCCGCTCTGTTACAGTTTAGAAAGAAGAAAATGGTGAACGTTTGGTTTTTTTTGTATGAATGAAATTAGTAATAATGAAAATAAAATTGTAAGAAGCGACAGAATAAATTTGCTACTAATGTGTACTAGTTCAAGCGCCCACGGTAATAAATGTGGAAAGAAAAAAAAATTACAAGTTTTTCTCCAGCACAGTTTTTTATCCAAGAAATTACGTAACCAAGCACTTACAAAAAAAAAAATTTGGTAATGTACACGTCAGAAAAAAAAAATCTGGTAAACATTAAAACAGAACTAAAGAACTTCGTACACCTCAGTAGCTGAAAAACCAAGAAGAAAAGACAACAGAAAGCAAAAGGAAAATAAAAAAAACGTTTCACAAAATAGGCCACAAACATGCACTAACTACTAGCTACAAAGAAAAAACAGAATCCGATACGTATTAACCACGTGAAAGGGCGCCAGTGTCCCGTCTGAGCGTTCTGACCTACTAAGTACCCACCAGGATTGGGATTCTAACAAATGAGTAGGCAGAAAAAACGGTCAAAATAATTTATTCCACGGTAGCTCAGTGGGTAGAGATTTAACAAGTGCGTGGGTATGTGCTAAATACGTAAATTGATCGGATTCCGTTATTCCTGAGCAGCCGAAGTACTCCCCTGAAGGTGCCGAGTTGTAGGCGAGGCGTTTCTAGACGGCGCTGAGTTCAGCGCTGAGTCGGGAAATGGGCCAGGATCGAAGCGCAGGCAGGCGACAAGCAGGGAAGCCGATTTAGGTCACCCTGGACCTTGGACCCTGGAACGCGCCATCAAACAAGGCGTTAAAAACGTTCCATCAGCCTTTATGAACGCCAACGGCAACCGGGTAAGCACTTTTACTACGTAGTTGTGATGCCGTGGGTGTTCATAATTCAGATACGGAGATTACAAAAAGGCGAAGCTAACGAAATAAGTGAAATAAAACAGTTCGAATGAAATTACGTTTTTTTAAATGAAATTGAGGGTGGCTTATTAACGTGCATGATGATAAGCCAGTTTTGCAAATATTAATTATGAACAGCACTATTATAAAGAAGTGACTTTAGACATTTAAATATCCGTTACTTCGAAATTAATTTAAATTAAATCGGCAAACTAAAATTACTAAGCGGTTAATCAGCGCTAAGCAAATAGCAATTAAATGTATCCACTTACCCAATTTGGGGTACACTATTAAGTATAATTAAGCACACACAGTGACAGAAAAGGTTGAGGAACACGTAGGGACGAAGTTAAAATTCGATTACGGAACACGTTATAGATCCGTAGCAGAGATCGATATTTATAAAACAACGTGCGTTCTACTCAACTCCAATAGCAGAATGAATGAGCGTTGAGCGCGCGACAAAGCGCATACGATCTTGCATTCACTCAAGTACTCGCGAATGCAATAGATAGCGTTTGAACGAGTGAATGTTATTACTTACTGCTGCGCGGCATATTCGAATTAATCAGCGTGTTGGTGTTTTTTATAATTCTAAATGTTTATATTTAAGTCGTGTTGTAAGTTATAGTGGTTATTATTAGTTTAAGTTAATATTCTTATTTATAACATAGCAGTTAGATAGATATAAGTTTATTTTAGAGAAATATGTACGTATAACGTTACAAAGTGAGACGCTGAAAACGTACTGACGCACGTTGCGTCCCACAAGAGGCACCGACCCTTCTGCCATGGAACCAACGTGAGACCATCAGGCCTCTTTCCATCCGTCCGGCTCAACCCTGGAGGCTCCAGAACGCAGGGCACGCCATCCGACACCAAAACCAGGCGAATCAAATCATTGATGGCAACACCGCCCCGCACACTTCAGACAACTAAGGCCATGGTGTCCATCCTCCTCAACCATGGCTCCACAGATGCAACGATGCGCTTCGCACACCTTGCCCTAACCGCAAAGCGACGGCAATTCTCATGGAATCGTTGTCCAATAAAGTGCTCAACGACGGGGAAGGCAGCGCATGCAGCCATGCCCCAGAGTCGACCCTCGACGCAGCCTTGAGACGTGCCAAGTTCGATCCTACCGCACCCTCCAAACAACTGACAAAGGTCCTTTTGCATAAAATATCGTCCCACCCACCCCCTCTGAACGGTAGGGTTGTCTGGTCGCTCATCGCCATTGCACAAGGACGTCTTTTTGGAAAGTGCCTCCGCAACAAACGGTACCTGAGTAACGCCACCATCAACTGATAAAATTCGAGCGACGAGACCCAAAGCACCATGAGCGGAGGCAAGGAACGCCACCACCCCGACCTCCCTACAACGACGTATTCCGAGCCCCCCGTGACGCACCGGGAGAGAAGCCTGACACCATTGCGCTTCATTCAGACGCACATTCAAGACAGATTCCAGGGCCACCTTGATTGTTTCGTCTATCCTCAAGTGGATAATTTTATTGCTCTAATTTTAAGTAAAAGTTATCAAAATTTACTTAAATATTGTGTAACTAACACCCGTAAAATCTTCGCCCGTATTAGACTTACACCCTGTATATTCCAGGTATTTAATTTTAAATTCACCTTACCACGCGCGCCCTTTAGACCAGTCAACTGTGTTGGCGCACGGCAGTTGGCGTTTAGCGTACACAAATCGCCGAAATTCATTTCGCGCTAACTCAATATCGAACCTCCATCACGGTCTGCCTCTCACTTGCCGACGATAATTAAAAGGTACCCTAGGGGTGTGTCGGGCACGCGTCATAGCTTGCAGTTATTTTTGCCAACAAGGTATCGGTCGAAAATTAGATCAGCTCTGCAATATCGAGGGAAGTGACGCTTCGTCGCTTTTTTACATCCATTTTCTTGTTTTTGGTATCATATCGGTAGTCGTACCACGAGCTGCCGCTACGTTATTAAGAATAAGAATAAGAATAAAAAAGTTTTATTGCCCAAATTACAGAATACAAAACAAGAAAAAAAATATATATATATATAAACAAGAAATGTAGCAAAAAACAAGAATTCTTATCTTATACCCAATAGAAAACGAAATAAAAATAAAAACTTGATAAAAAAAAATAATAATAATAAATAAAAATTGCTTTGTATATTAGGTATGGGCAATAGGTAGTTAGGTACCAGTCTCAGCATAAGCTAGATATGTGAAGTATATTCACTTACCCAGCGCTGATTATTGACGCGCGTTTACTTTCTATCCGTCTCGCTCGCACTAATACGCGAGTACGAGCGGAACGGATAAAAAGTAAGCGCGCGTTAATAACGTAGCGACAGCACATGGTAGGGCTACAGATTAAACTCCTGACACCTAAGCTTTTTATTAAATCACTTGTCCCTACGGACGAATGTACTTACTTTACAAAGTTTTCAATAGTTTTAGTTGCAAAGTCTGACACATTGATATTTTAAATCAATATATCCGACACATTGCCAGTTGAATAACACGCAAACCGCAAACTACATGTTTTGTGATGTTTTACTGAAACAAATGTTTTTGAATATATTATTATTAGACGAAGGTAATTAACATATTGCTATGTGGGTACATTTTGACATCAGAGCATTATGCATGAATAGGCAAGGCATCTAAATTAAACAAAATGTTCCAAATAATAATTCTATTTCACAGAATATGTATTTTAACGTATATAACTGTATTAATAATATTTGTTGCCTTTTTTCCACAAAGACTTCAATTACAACAAAACGACACATTAAAAAAAAAACAGTCATAATTCTTCATAATAAAACGAAATTTTAATCAAGAAATGCCAGAGATCGTGTTCTATCTATTCTAGATTTATTCGTAGTGAAATCTTCATTGTCGCTTGAGTCTCCGTACTCAGAACAGAATTATTCAAAATAGCTGTCTTGGAACCCTGAATGATGCATGAAAAGGCAAGGCATAATATAAATTAAGCAAAATGTAAAAAAAAAAACATTGTACCTACTTCACAGAATATGTACTTAAAAGTTTATGTAATAATAATATTTGTTGTTTGTCTTTCGCAAAATACATAATAGTCCTAAAACCACATAATCAAAAAAGTTCTTATCATTAAGAATGAAATAATTAAGGAATTTCAAAATTATCTTAGATTTTAAGTAAATTTTGAATAAATAAATATGTTATCTTAGTATTAAAGTACATTGCTGTGCCTCTACCGGGTGCATATTATAATATGTATGTATTGTTACTGTTGTAATATGTGTGCAATTAACGATTTGATTTGAATAATATATAAATAAAAATGCCGAAAATCGTGCTCTATCCATTGCAGATGAACGCTTTATCTTCGCTTGAGCCTTCATACTCACAATTATTCAAAATAACTGTAATATCGCGGTCTTGTAACCCTGAAATTCCATATATTCACTTAATAAGACGAATAACGGACGAAGTGCCTTTGTACAGGTTCAAAATATTTAAGACTTTTTTTATCCACTTTTCTTTAGAATAGTATATCATTTATAAAGTACATAATATATTATTGTTTAAGATTAAATAAAAATACAGCATTGTAACCATTGATTTTAACAAATAGTATTTTATATAATTGTAACAATACGAAGGCTATACAGTCGACTCTCGTTATTTCAAACCTGCGATAATTCGAACCTCTCTATAATTCGAAGTTATCACGAGTTCCCTAGAAGATCTCTTGCTATTTCGAAAAAACTCAATACATTTTTAAACACTTGGTAATTCAAACAAAAAAGTAATAGCTACACAACAAAACCACGCGTTAATTCGAACTCATGGGCGTCAAACATTCGACAATTCAAAGTTATGAGATTAAAGAGGCAAGTACATGCCCTACATTTTAGAAAAGTTGTACGTGCATTTGTTGTTAATTACCTCATTTGTTTGCCACTCATTTAAGTTACTTTTCCGTTGGTTATGTGTACAGAAAGTTTACGTTAGATATGAGTCCTTAATCGAAAAAGTGGAAGTAGGTGGGAAGAAAAGTGAATAAAAATGCATTTAATAAATAATAGTTGATTATTACGTAACACCTTGTACTTTCATTTTTTCTCCCAAATATTTCCGACCATTTGATATTTCAAACTCTTGATAAATCGTAATATTTGGATAGGTCCTTCGAGTTTCGAATTAACGAGAGGCGACTGTATAAGTTGAGTACCGGGTTTAGGTCACGAGGCTTGCCGAGTGGCCTAAGTAAGGTACGAGACTTATATTAGCCTTCATATTGTTATGATTGTATACAATACTTTTTGTACGACAGCCAAATACATACCAAATCACAAACACAACAATACATCGAAAACAATAAAATGGGTTACCTACATACATACCTACTTAAAGAATGAATAAGAATATTTATACCAATAAATACGAAGTTACCTACACACAACTAAGAGTAAAAAAAGGAAATCAATAATTTTGTTCTTTAGTTTAAGTAAAATCCCAGTATTTGATCATCAGTTCATCTGAATCACTCATAATTAATTAACTTTTGCACAATCACTTCGACCAAACTAACAAAAACGCTAGAATATTTTTACCAAGATTTACAAATTTCGAACACTTTATGCCGAACATGCCATAGACAAAATAAAAAGAAAATAAGCCGGTTCTCAATTACGAAAAATGTGGTTGCGTTCAAGAATTACTAAATGTCAAATGTAAAAATAATAAAATTATATGATAGAATTATTGTTTTAACTTCGTTTTGTAATATCTAATTTATTAAAACACATTTCAGATTATTTTTACACGTTGATTTAAAACATGAAACTAAAAATGAAATCTATTTTTAAAAAGCAACTTACTACTGCAAATGAAAACAAACCTGATACATGGAAGTTGTCCTTAGAAAAAAAAATTAACAGAACTCCTATATTCATATGATTACTGCTCAGCAGTTATCATATGAACCTATAGATAAATAAACTTTCTTATCGTTACTCAAATGACGTTTATTTGGATACCGCTGACAATCATCTAATTGACAGATTTAAGTGCTGGAGTACAAAAAGTATTTTTAAATTCACTTACGGCGTCGACCACGTCCCTTGTTGTGAATTGTGAACTCCGCCGCACGTGTCACAGTAACGACGGCCTCTAGGAACAATCCTTAAGCCGCGTTTTCACTTAGTGTTCTGAGCGAGCATTCGTTCGTTCTTGGGCAGATGGAAACAATAAATCACAAAGCAAAATGTTCGTTCGTTAGCCTACGAACAAACGAATGCTCGCTCGGAACATTAAGTGAAAACGCGGCTTTATTGAACTTTATTCAGGGGCAATCTAATGAATATTGCCAATATAGCCAGAATTGCTGCCTGGGCATCTGAAAATTGCCTTTTGCTTAACCCTGACAAGACTAAATATATTGTATTTGGCAGTAAGCATCAGCTGTCTAACATTAATATCACAAGTGATGTCATAGTTATGGACAGACCTATAGAGAGGGTGTATGAGGCATTAAACCTGGGCCTTTTGATGGATCCTGGCCTTCGCTATGAAAAACACATTGCTAATACTGTCAGAAGTTGCTTTTATAAATTGAAAGTTCTATATAAAATTAGACAATTTTTAAGTGAAACATTACGCATACAATTAGTAGAATCTCTAGTTTTATCACGACTCAATTACATGGACGCGGTTGTGGGCCCACGTCTCCTTGCTAAGACTAAAAAACTCATTCAGCGTGTTCAGAATGCCTGTGCGCGCTTTAGTTTTAATATTCCGGTAAGGGCCCATGTTACCCCTTTTTTAAATAAACACAATCTCCTTAAAATGCAACATCGTCGAAAGCTCCATTTAGCCTGTCTTCTTTTTGGGGTGTTGAAGCATGAGAGTCCGTCATATCTCTTCGTGAAGTTCACTATTCACAAGTCTCAGAGTAGCCGACTGAAGGTGACGCGATTAGTGACCCCTCGACACGCAACTGCTACGTTTCGTGGAAGCTTCAGGTATGCAGCAACAAAGTGTTGGAATAACATCCCACCGCCTATCAGGAACCTGCAAACCATTCATTCTTTTAAATATAAGCTAAAAAGCCACTTGTATAATTACCAATTAACTGAGGAAAATCTATGTCAAGACACTAGCTGCATTTAAGTAGTCATTTTTCCAAACCTGTTTGTTATGTCCCATCTGCCAAGCACTGTGTCAGCCATCCGCAGGTTATTTAACAATTACTTGCACCCCGCGGTCTGCACCTTCCCATCTTTTTGACTGTTTTGTTTTCTGTATGTTTTTTGCCTAATTTGCCTTGTATAATACGTTTATTTATAAGTTTCATGAAATGCGTAGAAATAGTATAAAATTAATAGTATAGTATATCAATTGTCAATCGAGTCGCAGTTCGCCGCTGCGAGCGCTAGTGGCGCAGCTAACATCGGCTGCGTTCAATTTAAAAAAAATATATATATTTAAAGACGGCATAGACTGAGCAACCGTTGTGTCTGTTAATGTTTATGATTTGTTTTAAGTTTTATATGTTTTTATTTTGTACTTTTTATATCCTTTTTGTTTTTTATATCTTTGTTTTGTGAGTTTGTACGTCGTGTTGTGTTTCCTTCCGTCCCGTCGCCAAATGGTCCCTACGGAAGACCAGCGCTGGCTGAATAGCCAGCATCATGCTGAGTAGGGCCCATTTCGTGGCACTATGTTTGTATTTGTTTGTTTTCATTCTCTAAAGTGTAAAGTGTAGTGTCATGAATAAATGTTTAAAAAAAAAAAAAAAAAAAAAAAAAAAAAAAAAAAAAAAAAAAAAAAAAAAAAAATATAAAATCCATTGGTTGCCAGCCAACA
>JALPQI010008409.1:0-59656 GCA_025490895.1 Thaumatotibia leucotreta | reverse complement strand
TCAAATTGTTTGTTTGTTTGTTGGACCGGCAATCCAGAGGCAGCGGGTTCGAATCCCGTGACAACCAGAGTCTTTCGTAGTTGATTTTTTCTATGGTAAGCACATCTGTTACGACATTGTGGGATCAAATTGTTTGTTAATCCTTAATATGGCATTGGTCACACTTCATTGGATTTCACCCATTTCAGTGTCAGAATAAGTTTCAAAATAAGGTGGTAAATAAATTACCATTTATCCTCTAATTATCCTTTTATCTAAGGGTCAAGTTTACTTCAAAGTAAGATAATGGCTTATGATGATAAGTGTTAAAAATGAGCCTTCGCGAACGAGTACCAATAAAATGCAAGCGAGTGTTTTACGACACGATCATGTGATATGAGTGGAGCATTGTAAAATATTTACCGCGTAGCAACAAAATGCGATATTAATGGATTTCGATATTTAGTGCCTCGTCATAAGCGGAACATCAATCAACGAATGCGAGTATGTCCGTTCCATGCTCCCAGTGTTGCCAGGTGGCGAGATGTAAAAAGTAGATGAAATGCTTTAATACATGATTTTTTATTTACCGGCCAAACTTTAGGGGGTCCATTCTAAGGTCATATTGGTGAACTCTTAGTAAGCGACCGACATCCGATTCGAGAGAAAAAAAATGTTCAATCAGATGTCGGAGACACCTTGTAGGTTTATGATAAAATGTTAGCCTTTTTGGTAATAGGTACGTTCTACTTTGTCGTTAACCGCAAGGCTGGAATTTGCTTGTATCTTTGAAAAATATCTGTCTAGCCGTCTTGGCTAAGTTTTTTTTTTTGTTCCCCCTTTATAAATAAAAATATATAAAACTATGTAAACGGATTTTTTGTGTAAATGCTGTAAAGGGTTCAAAACATCGGTATATAATTAATATTCAGGATAAAATCCGTTGCTATCGTTTTATTTCCCAGTCAAGCATATTATCTAAGCAAATACGCATTGCTAGCTTAATTAGGATATTTTTGCAAAAAACGCGAAGTTTTGGATACCAGGCGTTTGGTTCGTTCTAAATATGTATAGTAGTCATAGCATATATAGCACACATGTAAATATATAAGCGATTTCGTATGATACCTACCTATGAGGCTTGAAAACTGTCCTCGGATCGGATTATCTACATGTCTACGTAGGTGTGGTGTAGGCTTTCGACTTTCCCTAAGGGCTTGGTTGAGCAAACTTACAGTGACTCATAAAATCGTCGAAATACGAGTAGACGATTTGTAAAAAAAATTATAAGGTCCACGGTTTTGTTGACTTTAAAAATGACGTAACCAATTTAGACGCCTACAGTAGCGAAGTAGCGTTAGCCTTTGGTTTCAAAATTAAATAGTATATTCATTACTTCACAACTATACCATCGGGTTGTTCAGCCACGAAAAAATACGTACTTTTAAAATATTTTGAAAATGTAGGTACTAGGGCATGCAATTCCTTCATATGCCGGACTATTAACCCTTGATTGCATGACCTTGACAAAGATTTATTCAAATTTGAATTCTGACATGTTGTCAATAGAGTCAAGAATACATGATGGATATTTCCATCACTATGCAATTAAGGGTTAAAAAGTGGAATTCTTTACCGGCACATGTGGCTCCTCATACGTATTAGCGTGAAGAAGCATCTAGCGGGCCAGCAAGGCGGTGGCAACTGACAGGTTACTGCTGGGGCCCGTTTTTCGAACGCTTGTAACTTGTAATACAAGTCGAAGTCTCTTTTTAACACTATACTTCCGCT
This sequence comes from Thaumatotibia leucotreta, assembly GCA_025490895.1. NCBI lineage: Eukaryota > Metazoa > Arthropoda > Insecta > Lepidoptera > Tortricidae > Thaumatotibia > Thaumatotibia leucotreta. The sequence goes on along the minus strand of JALPQI010008409.1, from coordinate 57,886 downwards.
TGTATTACAAGTTACAAGCTTTCGAGAAATAGGCCCCTGGTCTCCTGTTCGTTGCCGCCGCGATTTCGGCTCCACTTTTCACTTACGATCAGGTGGAGTAGAGCTACTTTGTTGTGCCAATATAAAAAAAAACGGGATTAATATGTATGCAATCACGGGATTTGGCCATACAAAATCCCGTTATTGCATACATTTGAATCCCGGGATTTCTTGCCCTAGTACGTACTGAAGGTTGATGGAATCGACAATAACCTAAATCTGACAATTACCGCACTATACCTATTGAAAATCTCATCAAACTCAGCAGGCATTTTTTTTATAAGTAGCATTATAATTTTATTATACGTGGTATATCCTTATCCTGTTTCACGTTAAATTACTGTAATTGTGTCTGTACTGTGACAGGTCCCCGATGCCTGCAGATCCTTGTCAAACAACATAAGACGATGTACACAGAAGCCCGCAAGGCTTCCAGATAAGGCCGATTAGCCTCTAGCCAATGATGTGTGATCCTTTGGAAGGTTTAATTATACCGTCCTATGCACAGTTAGATGACGTCTATGTGCGTAGTTTCAGGGTCTGTGAATCTTAGTCAAAGGGTGACGGAAGTACACTGTAGTAAGTCTGATTAGCCTTGATTTAGGACCTACGGAACCTAGCCCTTTAAATCGTCTTGTCCCTTTCGCAGTCGGCGACACCTTTATACGGTCTAGGTCAAAAGAGCGCGCATAATGAAAAAATCTAGGAGTACCTGTAGCTGTAGCCGTACCACATGAGTTGGAAAGTAACGAGGTTTTACTCGATACGTAATGCAGTCGTATTGACAAATTTATTGATATTGGAGCGAGCGCGATGGTTTTCTTTACGTATTGAGTAAAACATAACGTTACCAATACCTCATGGTACGGCTAAAGGGCGTCATAGTGAATCCTTCTGTTTTAAGGCGTCGATACGTTGTAGGTGACATTTCTGGAGTTACTTTTTGTAGTAAACTACTAATCTTTTTTATGATATCGCTCGTCCACAGACAGCTCAGCCCTCCAAAAAATGTGACACTGTTTTTGTTACATCCTGTATAGTACAAAAACATAACTATTAACTAAAAAAATATAGTAGAGTGTGAACAGGCTGTGTGATATTATTGTGTAAAGTCAGCTTAAGACATTTTAGACAGATGTCACTCCACCCATCCCCGCCCGCTTCACATTATGACCGCAGACCCGACAGCATCACTACCGAATGTCACAACATTAAGTTACGAAGCTTTCATTAACTAAAAGTTCATATTATCAAGAATAAAGAAAAAACGTCGAAAATATGTCGGACAACGAGAAACAAACGAACCAACGAAGACCCAAGAACACTCTTTTATTAAATCAAATACAACGTCAATTCATGCAACGACCGCATTCACAAAAAAGCAAAATCAGGATAATAAAAATAAAAGCTTGTTGACAAACAGCCTAGCTCTAAATAGTTTCTAGAAACGAGTCCCCGTGGCCTCGATAAACAGGCTGTGTGGAATAAATCAAGCCGTAATGTAATTTTATGTAATACATGAGATAATGTTTATTAACCTTATTAAGAATAATGTGTTTGAAACAAACGAAGTTTAAGCTGATATGATCTGCCGACCTATTCTGCAACTACAAACTCAAATTGGCTATAAATCAACAGCCGCATGCATTAATTTGTAATTTTGCAAAAATCTCTATCTTATTTCAGACAAAATTCTTGCTTGACAATTTTTTTTCCTGGACACTTCAATTGGTGATTGGAATGACAGATATAGTCCCTAAAAACTCATTTACAAGTTCATTACAGGATACATAAAGCATCCGAATGATACAATAGTACATTACATCAGAGGCCGGGAAAATAAGGATTTCCGGCCAAGTTGGTATATATACCGGATAGGTAACGAGGCCGGGAATCCGTTTTCACGCCGAGGCATGTATAGTGCTTTTCTCAAACATACAAAGAAATACAAAAAATAATAATGACAATGTTGTCGAAATTAAAAAAAGTTACTTTGCTGCCCTAGGCCTGAAAAGTGTTATGAAATTCAGTGAGTCTATTTTAAGGAACGTAAAGACAATATTTCATTGCATGTTTGAGAAAAACTTATTATTATACAATCTGACAGCCTTGTGAACTGTTACCACCTTTGTCATAAAGTCATATATTCATCATCAGTATCATCCATCACCCAGAATATCGGTTCAAAAGCACGAAACTTATCTGGCACCAAACGGTTGCAGTCGGAGGATTCGTGCCAACAAGATTATATGCCAAATAGTAGCACCTGAGGGAATTACTGGAATTGGGGCAGCTTGCCTGACGTATAGGGATTGCAATTATACAAGGTGCCCACGAGGAAAGGGAAAAATTCTAACAGCATATTCCTGAGATTAAAAGAAGCAAAAAATGCAAAATGAGTTTTGATCAGATCAAAAAAAAAAAATTTTTTTTGTTTTTTCTAAAACTAACGCTATCTAAAAACTATCGCTGAAAATCCACTACAAAGTTTTTTTTTACATTTGCTAGGTAATTAGAGATATTTTTGTTCATTTGATGTCTGTCAATTAAGTGTAACAAGACTAAGACAACATGGTGACAAAATTGTTTCCTAAAATGCGTTTATCATAGCGCAACGGTCTAAAACGGTTTTAAGGAAAAATCAAATTTTCTCTTAAAATAGACTGAATCCAGAAAACTACATATGACATTTTTAACTTCAAATTTGGTCAGTAATCCGCTGTTGCATTTTTTCCCTTTCCTCATGGGCACATTGTATATTGGGCGCATTTTATTATTCGATTGATTTTTAATTATGCATTTACGGTCTCTAAAGAAAAACAAAAACATTTGGAAGAATTTCAATGTACACTTTTATACATAGTGTAGTTTATAGTTTACACCAACATTTAAGTCAAATGTCAATATTCATCTTTGGGTAATTTCCCGATTTTTTTTACTCGTTCTACTGTTTAGCTGTTTGAAAAATCACGTGTTCTTTGGGATACATTATATTGCTATGTAAAAGAAGAGTGATGAACTGATGACATGCCGTCACAGTAACAAGAAGCATGCCAGTGGCTAATATTTATGTTACAGAAAAGCAATGTGTGAATTTCCAAACTGTGGTCCTTTCTTTTTAAACTCGCGCTATACAACGATGAAGGAAAAATAAAAAAACAACAGTTTAACAACACTTTGAACAACTCGTTAAAACAAAGTTTTTGAAATTTAATAGCTATTCGTGTTTCGCTGGAAACTGACTTTTACGTTTTGATTTAATGACGGTTAGGTACGTGTTTTATTCGATTGAAGCAATATTAATTTATTTTCAACCAATATCTGTCTCTTTTTAACCGACTTAAAAAAGGAGGAGGTACTCATTTCGACAGGTTTTTACAATTTTATTTTTTAATCGAACCCGGTCCTGTTGGTTCCATTCCAAATCGGGGTCCGGGGTCTGATGATGGGATCTTAGAGAAAACGGTTGAAGTCGGTTTTTATTTTTTTTTACGTGGTGATTGTAATCTCAAAGTCAACCGTCTCTGATTTTTAATAAACACTAATACACTTTTATACATAGTGTAGTTTATAGTTTACACCAACATTTAAGTCAAATGTCAATATTCATCTTTGGGTAATTTCCCGATTTTTTTTACTCGTTCTACTGTTTAGCTGTTTGAAAAATCACGTGTTCTTTGGGATACATTATATTGCTATGTAAAAGAAGAGTGATGAACTGATGACATGCCGTCACAGTAACAAGAAGCATGCCAGTGGCTAATATTTATGTTACAGAAAAGCAATGTGTGAATTTCCAAACTGTGGTCCTTTCTTTTTAAACTCGCGCTATACAACGATGAAGGAAAAATAAAAAAACAACAGTTTAACAACACTTTGAACAACTCGTTAAAACAAAGTTTTTGAAATTTAATAGCTATTCGTGTTTCGCTGGAAACTGACTTTTACGTTTTGATTTAATGACGGTTAGGTACGTGTTTTATTCGATTGAAGCAATATTAATTTATTTTCAACCAATATCTGTCTCTTTTTAACCGACTTAAAAAAGGAGGAGGTACTCATTTCGACAGGTTTTTACAATTTTATTTTTAAATCGAACCCGGTCCTGTTGGTTCCATTCCAAATCGGGGTCCGGGGTCTGATGATGGGATCTTAGAGAAAACGGTTGAAGTCGGTTTTTATTTTTTTTTACGTGGTGATTGTAATCTCAAAGTCAACCGTCTCTGATTTTTAATAAAATTTTGACACATAAATTGGGTACTCAAAAAAATCTATATAAAAAATATTGACGTGTAGGTATCTACTCTTTTGCGCGTGTAGCTTTCTTAATGGCTAGGCTTGGAGTCATACAGAATTGCATCTTTAAAATAGAGTCGTAATAATGGATATAAATGTATAGCTGGTTGTGCATAATATCACTATAAACCCACGGTAAATCAACTAGATAGAAACATTGAGATAGGTATTTATTAGAGCACTGTTTTTATAGTGTCAACGAGTTTATGTTTTATGTGTCAGGGATATATTTTTCCTCGGTAACTTAGTATGTAAATATGTAGACATAAAGATTACACATAAGACTAATATTTATACACCGCCTTGACGGTAGAATATGAAGAATCAAATGATAATTTAAGATCTATAATGATGTATGTAACAAATAAATTTTATTTCTTGTTGTTGTTGTATTCTGGCCATTTTTTCCGCAACTCGAAATCAAACGTGCTTATTTTGCGTGGTCGCTAATTGTTGGGGACTTCACAAACACCCTTAAATTTCTTCGCAGGTGTATGCAGATTGCCTCACGATGTTTTCCTTCACCGTAAAGCACTTGTGAATATGAAATGATATTTCGCACATAAGTTTTTTGAAAAACTCATTAGTACGAGCCGGAGATCGAACTCACGACCGCTGCGTAGCAGCCGTGCGTTTTACCGCTAAATAGGCCACAAGCGCTAAATTTTATTTAATTTGATCGTAACAAAACCGCGTAAGGTAACCGAGTATATACGCCTACAGAGCATGTGCACTGTGCACGTCATTGTACATCAAAACAAAAGGCAGCGTACGGTAATAAATTCCTTTTATCACAACACAATGCACCCGCCGTACCCGACTGTACATTATGCAACCCCATCTGTCTATGCCCGTGTGTAGGGCTGCTTTCTACATACGAGTACATATAAGGATATTTAGATAAAGTATAGTCTTATTAAATCCTTCCCCAAAAAACAAGTCGAAATCTACAGAATCGAGTCGACAAAGTCAAAAGGATTTTCGATTTAGTGAATTAGGTAATCATAAAATATAAAAAGATCTGATTTGATTATTACTACCTACATTATATTGGTTTGGATTTATTTATATTGGAAATTCCCATACCATACATTATATGTGTAATGCTAATGTGCATGTAGGTACAGCCAGGTCCAAATGAATAAGATGGCCCCCTTGGCCTAGGCCTTCAATTTTGAATGCAATTCCCTTACCGACTTCTTACCTAGCTGCGCTCGCAAATAACCTTTTCGCAACATATTACGGGTAACAACGTACATATTATCGCATGTTTAAGAAAAAGCTAATTTACAAAACCCTAATTAATTCGACTGTTTCATGTAGGTGGGATATGAAATATTAAAATCATTGTTGTTAATGGACACCGATATATGCTCGTAATGTTCGGCGGCCAGCATTAGACAAATTGCCTGTCAGTTTACAATTTAATTGGAACATTTCCAATGGCCATATAATTGTATGATTGAGACGCAGATAATACCTAATAGAAATGTCCGATGATTGATTTTGGCAAACAGAGAAATGATTGCATTGATTGATTATGATTAAATATCTTAAAATGTACGATACAGGTAGCAGGTAGATATATTAGTGAACTGAACACTAGAGTGCCCCGTCAATGTATGGAAAAAAATTTTTTTTAGCTACAGTGTCCCGAGACGCATAATTTTTTCGTAAATTTGCACACATTCCGAAACGAGTAAAACAATTAAAATATATGTCATCTTTAGGACTCTACCGCAGTGTAAAGATTAGATTTTTTTTATATTTTTCCGATAAAAATCATATGCCAAAATATGTTTACATATACCTTGTAGTATCTTTTTATAAAAAAAAGTAAAAAAAAAAAATAGGAAAAATATAATTAAAAAAAAAACCATATTACATTAAATATTTTTTCTTCTCGTTTTTAATTTTATAGCTTGTTTTACATCTCCCATAGATCAATCACTTTTTTTGTTGTTATTCTGTCACATCACCCAGGGGACAACAGTGGGATAGTTTGTTAGAAGAAAGTATCATGCACACTCTACTATCATGATGAGAGGATGACCCACCTTGGAAAGGCCACATAACTGTCAAAAAATTCAAACTTTGTCAATTCGAATGCTGCTAAACTGTGATTTTAAGGATGACCCAGGAGAACGTAACCATGGCAAAGAGTGACATAAAAAAGTGATTGGCCCTATATTGCATGAAAATTATCATTTTTTAATTTTCAATAACAATAATCCATTACATAGGCATGGGTGAATCAACTTTTTTCTGCCTGTTATTACCATGGTTACGGTTATGCATAATTATGATACTTAAACTATTAATGAATTGATGGGTCTTTCCTTGACGAGCCATCTACAAATATGGACTGTAAGCATGTTTGCATAAATTATGTAGCATAATTTCGCATTAAAACCAGCGTGACTCAGGCGACCGTAACCATGCCAATAACAGACAAAAAAAGTCGATTCATCCACATTTATTTGTACCTACAGGGGTATCACTTTTATTTCTTGTTATTCTGTCACAACATCCAGGGGACAACAGTTGAATAGTTTGCTAGAAGATATCGTGACATGATTAATGGGTGACACCTTGGAAGGGCCAGCCACATAACAGTACAAGCCATTAAAAATTGTAATGCTATTAAACAGTAATTTATGGGTGACCCAGGATAAAATAACCATGACAACGAGTGACATAAAAAAGTAATTGACCCACAGTTAAACATTAGCATGCAACTGTGCTAGCTATATCGCAACCCTGAGCTTCGTAAAGCGCCGGAAACGGAACAGTACAAAGAAAGGGATGTTGCGCAAAAAGCTAAGCGGACGCAAGCCACTTTACACTGGTCGGCTTGGCTTTAACTGTACCGGGAACTTGGTTAGGTACAGTCGCCATCAGATATATATGAGCGGCCAGGGTGCTCATAAATATATGAGCAGGCCTCTATTGTCATGTTAGAATGCATGTTCAGATATGTTTGAGTACCGTGGCCGCTCTGATATATCTGATAGCGACTGTACTAGAGTTTGTACGGAAAGTGAAGGTGGCATTTGAACTGCATGGGCAGGCTCCCGGCCTCGCATTTTCTTACTCTGCCCCCCATCGTCTCCAGTAAATCGTGGATTTAATTGATTCTATAGAATATACATGATTACAGGTAAAATCCTTCATACATCAATCAATTCATGGAAATGTGATCTTTCTTTCACTCTGAATACGGGTGTTTTTTGGATCAAGTGAGTGTAACAAATATGAGGTGAGTAAGTATAGCTGCGTGTTTCTTCTACTTCTCACGGAAACTTCTAATTGACAGTGCTTTCACAATTATTCTTAACTTCAGTATGATATAGCAATATAAAGTCGGCAAAACAAATGAGATAGCGATATAAAATAACGTTCATAACACGAGGGTAAGAGAGAGGGTAATGTTTGGCCGTCAAGTGACCCCTGCGAATAATGGCTATTACAATATGCTGTAGCGATTATTTAGCTATTTGTTCCAATGTCAAGTCAAGACCAGCGATTATTGCAATTTGCGAAGAAAAACAATGCTTGGAGGAATTCTCAGTTATTTTTATAAGAGTCCGCTAAAAACAAACTACATTCATAATTACAGTCGGACATATCGAACCGGCTAAAGCGCTTACAAATATTTCGAAGTGCTGCTATTTTAACATAATAGCCTCCTTTCCTTATTCGTGAAACTCAAAATGAGTTTTCAATATTTTCTCACCTTCTTACAAACAACAATTTTTTAGTGACCAATAAGGACAACGGATTTAAGGCTTGTTTATTTCTTTCATTTGCGATTGTACGAGTAATGAGGAGAAAAGACGTAAGTATAGGTATAGGTATACCCTTCCCATGTAATATGAAAATAAAAAATCGTTCAGAGAACCCGTCTCTTCAAAACTTTTACAATTTTGAATGTTCTCAAAAGTCTGAAAGAAAAGAACCAGCGATTATTGCAAACTCAAATGAGTTTTCAATATTTTCTCTCCTTCTCACAAACAACAATTTTATAGTGACCAATAAGGACAACGGATTTAAGGCAGTTTATTTCTTTCATTTGAGATTGTAATGAGGAGAAAAGACGCATAGGTATAGGCATACCCTTCCCATGTAATATGAGAAAAAAAAATCGTTCAGAGAACCCGTCAAAACTTTTACAATTTTGAATGTTCTCAAACGTCTGAAAGAAAAGAACAATGAATGTCAAACTTGATTATTCCGCTTTCAACTGTTTCAAGAGATCAAACAGGCGGTTGGCAATGTTGGCATGTTTACGGCGAACCCTAAAACCGTCATGCATGACGGTATATTTGAGGTTAGATAATAATAGCGTAACAGTGTAGCTAGCAAATATTTACATTAATTGCTTCCTTGAGGAAAAATCTAGCTTATGTCCGCAGCTACAATATAAGTAACAAGTATAGTCTTCATCTTTTGGATTCTATAAAGTAGAAAGGACAATAATTTAAACAGCTATCGTCATGCCTGACTGTAGGACGTAGGTACGTTACAAGCATTATAGGTAAACTGAATCAATAAAATTTGAAATTTGGAACACATAGGTACAGACAGATGTAGTGCAAAATCGTTTCTCTTCGGCTTTTCACGGAAACGCCCGAATTAATCTCCCTGTCACAATTAGCTTCAGTGCAATTTATAGTGAAGTTCATTGTGACAGCAATATGAATTCGGATGTTTCCGTGATTTTGCACTACATCTGTACGTGTAATTTTTCATACAAAATACAGCAACGGGCTGATTTCAAACAGGGTTTTCAAATATTTACAGTATATCCTATGGACAGATGTCAACAAGTGAAAAGTGACACTTAGTAAAACCAAAAGTTCCTAAAAAGTGTAATTAATTTTAAATTACAGGTGTAAGATACAGCAACGGGCTGATTTCAAACAGGGTTTTCAAATATTTACAGTGTATCCTATGGACAGATGTCAACAAATGAAAAGTGACACTTAGTAAAACCAAGGTGTTCATAACTTTAAGGTTCAATTTTGTGTGGAGGAATTAGAATAAATCAAAACAGGTCTATACGCTATGACAATTTATTGCAACTAAAAACCGCCGGGCCGGCCCATCCCCGACACCAATATAAATACAGTATGCATGTATAGCTAGGTATAGGTACCATTTAAAATTCTAAACATACCGCCGGCCAAAAACAACAGTTTTTTACCTAAACGCTAAAGTTCAAATATGATCTACATAACTATTAGACAAACTACATAGAATTTTGCAGATGTACCTACATACAATAGCTTTCAAAACGACTAAAAATATATCTTACCTAAAATCCCACCACCAACATACATTGCTTTGTGATAACAAGTATTTTAACTACTTAACACTTACTTACTTAAAAGTAAGTATACTATACTTAACATACATAAATCTTACAGTCCAAGGCAAAACCAGATGTAGGCAGGGACCGGAACCGCTTAACAAAATGAGGGTTTTTAAGCAGGTTAAAAATACCCAGTTATTGAGAAACCATAACAATCTGCTTAAGCTTATCAATAGACTATTCCTAAAACGGCTTAACCGAATGTTAGAATTAATTTGAATTAACTCTAAACCCTAACAATGTGTTTAAGCACTAAGCGGTTACAAACTGAACGCAAAACAAACTGATCCTTATCGTCGTAGTCACTGCATTCGTTTTTATTTGTAATAGCCGAGGATGAGGTTTCGAGTTAATCAAGTTAACTTCAAACCCTATCCTATTGGGGTTTTAAGCTAGCAATCACCACAAACAATATTGGTCTAAAGGGCTCACGAATAAGGCTTATTTTAAATTAAAGTTTGTCGTAAAGAGCGTCGCCGCACGCGCCGAACGGCGGAGGCGGCGTTTGTCAAAGGAATCAAAAATATTGTAAAAATGGAACAAATTTGCACCATACGGTCAAGTAATAGGTGTCATAACAGTCTGAGCTAAAATTCATTGCAATTGTATCGTTTCGAAAATTTGTTTGTTTGCCTATGAAGTTCGTCACTTTTTTGCGAATCGTGGGATGTAGTCCATTATGATTAAGGCAACCTATGTATGGGAAAAGTTCACATTCGGATACCAGCACCAAATTTTAGTATGTTGTTAAATATGTCATTCTGTATCCAAAACTGCCGGCAGACACTCTCTCAAAGGTCAAGGTCACCAGTAATGACGTCATCAAAATGGCTGCTGCCTAATTTCGAAAAGCGCTTATTTGTTCCTCAACTGCCCAACGTACACCATCGTGTGTGGTATCAATTGAAAGGTCATTAAATATGCTCTAACTTTGTCTTTTTGTGTTATAGCGTACATCTAGGAATAAAAAAAATATCGTTGAAAGAATAAAAATATTTTTTTACTCTTTTCGTACACTGTACATTTCATCAGGAAACAAGCGGTATTAGAAAAAAATATTGTTCTATGGAAATGTAGCCAATTTATTATTCTAAAATATACAGTTTAAATCATCGAAATCGATTGAAAATGAAGAAAGCTATGTCATTTTCTATATTCTGCGGCACACGTCATACATTCGCCATCCGCCTGCCCACCAGTTCGAAAATGTAAATTGCACCCAAACTATGCAATTGATATATACTGATAAGATATGAACTATAAGCCAATTAAATATACAAATAGTAGTTGTTTTAAAAATACTGTTGTTATTGAAAAAAAAATACATAATTTAAGAAAAAAACTAAATTAAAAGACGTAGGTTCTTAGAGTAAGATAAAAAAGGTAACAAATGAATAATAAGTAATAACTTATAACTATCAATGAAAGAATATTATGTATATATTTCAAGGTTTTATTCTGAACAGCAAATTATTACCTTACATTCTGGAGCAAGTTCCTTCACATACACGAAGAAGAGTGCAATTTAAAACGTTTATTACGCATACGCAACGTGGACAAGGCACGGGTTTTTTGCAACTTGCACTTGCATCAGGAATCGTTTTCATAATGGAACTGGAATATAGACAAATACTTTCTCTTCTTTTTTCCAGCTCCAATCGCAGGGATCAATTTTCTTGTAGATAAGGCAAGGCACTTCGTCCATATCTTCGTTTGTTTGTAGCATGGTCCACTTTAGATGTTGAGTCAGTTTCAGTGCATGTTTAGTTGGTGAGATGCTTTCAATACTCAATACTCAATCGTTTATTGCTTGCACACAGTTTGCAAGGTATTATGTGAACATAAAGTTTTTACCGCTATTTAGTTAGCTTTATTTTTATATGAAAACATTCCGTCTTGCTATAATTAATTGTTATATCAATTGTAGTCTCTCTGGACATTCGTCATCCAAGTGGTGGACGGTCTTCCTCTTTCCCTCTTTCCAGTAGCCATGGACAGATAACTTTTATCACGACATGACTGTCCGGACGGCGAAGGACGTGACCTTACCATCTTAGCTTATTTTTACAATCTTGAACTTACGTTACATAAGTGGCGAACGCAGTCCTTGAGCGTGTCTACGCCTGTCTATCTTAGCATACGATGTATGTGATAGAGTATTGAGTAAACTGAAAGAAATAGAAGCGGAGAGAGAGTGGAAAGAGGAAAACACTTTCAGGCAAGCTAAAATGACGTGAGGAGAACCCGATACTTACGAAGTTGGAAAAAATTTACTTGAGGATGTTGATCGGAATTATTTCGAGAAACAACACCCTCAACAGGCATCTTAAGGTGATGGGAATAAGTAATTAAGCAGCCTGTTTACATTACGGGAGAGACGAAACTAGTCAGCATGTTCTGGTAGAATGCGTTATGTAGATACGCAGCGGCATTATGTGTTTGGCAGGGATAGGTTGCAAGAGAAAGAATGGGGTCGCTCAGGGATATTCTACGGTTCTGCAAAAAGACAAGGAGACTAGAAGGAAATAATGGGGTAACGCAGCCGTGACATTTACCTACAGCTCCAGCAACGGGAAAGGGATGAATGAGCACACCAGATACTCGACAGCCCACTCGATTCCGGCCAAAACATAACATTACATGCGATGAGAAGCAATCAGAGACATATCAGCAATGGACGGATCGCATAAGAAATTAATCAAACTTAGAGGCAAAGTCTCTTCAAACAAGCTAACGATCTTATCATTGTGTATCAAGAGCATGTAAGTCCTTTCCAGGGCAAGCAACTCTAAACATCAATGTTTCCGTCCCTCTAAAAAAACCCTCGCCCTCACGTATGGTGGTTATTTGTTTCAGCGGGGACTGTGTGTAAAATAATATTCTGGCATAGGCTTGTTCGCGTGAAGACGAGAATATAGTCACGGAGGAAGAAGTGAGGATTTTAACTTTATATGTACATATTACAGTTGTCATTCTAACGGAATATTCATTAACCTACTAATTATTAAAATTAGCAATTTGCTTGTTATTCTTACTACAGCTAACTATAAATAATTATTAGTTGAATTTAGAAACAATTCTGCTGTTACGAACTGATGTAAGCTGCTTGCCCTGGAAAACGATTTCCGTGCTCAGTATCGTGCTTCATATTGTTAGCTTGTGTGAAGAAACTTTGCCTGTAGGTAAGTTTGATTATTTTTTTAAGCGATCCATCCATTGCTGAAATATCTGGGATTGCTTCTAATCGCATACTTCGTCTGCTACGATGGGCAGGAGGATTCACGCTCACGGCCAGAGTTCACAACAAGCATGTAAAGAGGAGTTTCAAGGTTGTAAAAATAAGCTAAGATAGTAAGGTCACGTCCTTCGCCGACCGGATAGTCATGTCGTGATAAAATATCTGTCCATGGCTACTGGAGAGAGGGAAAGAGGAAGACCGTCCACCACTTGGATGACGAATGTCCGGAGAGACTACAAATGATATAACAATTAATTATAGGCAGACGGAATGTTTTCATATAAGTATAAAGCTATCGAAAGCATCTTACCTTAATTTATGATCTCACCAACTAAAGATGCACTGAAACTGACTCAAAATCTGAAGCGGACCATTCTACAAACAAACGAAGATATGGACGAAGTCCCTTGCCTTATCCACAAGAAAATTGATCCCTGCGATTGGAGCTGGAAAAAATAAGAGAAAGTATTTGTCTATATTCCAGTTGTAGAAAACGATTCGTGTAAACGATTGATTTAACTGCAAGTTGCAAAGAACTTGTGCCTTGTCCACGGTGGCGTATGCGTAAAAAACGTTTTAAATTGCACTCTTCTTTGTGTATGTGAAGGAACTTGCTCCAGAATTTACTGTTCCGAATAAAACCTTGAAATATATACGTTAGAAGTTATTATTATTCATTTGTTACCTTTTTTCTACCTTACTCTAAGTACCTATGTCTTTTAATTTGGTTTTTTCTTATGTATGTATTATGTATTTTATTTTAATAATAATAGTACTTTTAAAACAACTAGTATTTGTATAATTAATTGGCTTTTAGTTCATATCTTATTAGTATAAATCAATTGCATAGTTTGGGTGCAATTTACATTTTCGAACTGGCGGGCGGGCGGATGTCGTGTGTATGGCGTTTGCCGCGGAATATAGAAAATGACATAACTTTGTTTATTTTCAACCGATTTCGATGATTTAAACTGTATATTTTAGGATAATAGTTTGGCTACATTTACGTAGAACAATATTTTTTGCTAATACCGCTTGTTTCCTGATGAAATGTACATTGTACGAAAAGAGTAAAAAAATATTTTTATTCTTTCAACGATATTTTTTTTTTTATAGATGTACGCTATAACAAGAAAAAAAAAGTTAGAGAATATTTAATGACCTTTCTATTGATACCACACACAATGGTATACGTTGGGCGGTTGAGGAACAAATAAGCGCTTTTTGAAATCAGGCACTAGGCATTTTGATGACGTCATTACTGGTGACCTTGACCTTTGAGAGAGTGTCTCCCGGTAGTTTTGGATACAAAATGACATATTTAACAACATACTAAAATTTGGTGCTGGTATCCGAATGTGAACTTTTTTTCCGTAATATAATGGACTAATGTGAAGGGTGAAATTGAGTGTCTTCTGTCCATAATAGTAAAAATAAAAAGTTATTTAGGTACTGTCTTGTTTGATACGTACCTACAATGCCACCAACTAAGAAAGATGCCGTTCATAGGTATTTCATCTATGATGAAGTATCCAAAATTAGTTCGTAAATCCATAGAGCTATAAATACTACATATTTAAGTAAAATAAACTATAAGTATCAACATGTGTAGGTAATTTAATGCATCATAAAAAAAGAATACCATAAATACCAAAAAAAGAATTTACATGAAGTAATGTGACGTTTTCAAACTAAAGGTACCACTTTGTCGCTTATCAATAAGGCGTTTTTTTTTATATACCACGTCGGTGGCAAACAAGCATACGGCCCGCCTGATGGAAAGCAGTCACCGTAGCCTATGGGCGCCTGCAACCCCAGGGGTGTCACATGCGCGTTGCCGACCCAATAAAAACTTGTACACTCCTCTTTTGAAGAACCCCATACCTACTGTAGTCCAACGGGAAAACCTCGGCAGGGAGCTCATTCCACAGACGGACCGTCCGCGGGAGGAGTTCCTCTGAAACCGCACGGTGCGCGACCATTTAGGTTGCAAGGTGTGAGGATGAGCGCCCAGTCGGTGGCGAGCGGTGCGATGATGAAAAGTGGACGTTGGCATCATGTCGAACAGTTCTTCAGAGCACAGCCCATTGTACAGACGATAGAACACACATAAGGAGGTGAAGTAGATACTTGGTTACTGAAATATTTTAGTCGCATTGTTTGCGAACTGTGTGTACTTTGTGTCGACACTTAGTTCTTGATTTTATTTTGGTCGTATTGTGTGCAAACGGTTACTACATATTACCACACTGAGATAGATCCTGCGACCGAAATGGTTGCTTGGGAAAGCGTAACGCATGTAGGTATATTATGTATGTAGCTACTTACCATGATTATCTTGTTGTAATTGTTGAAGAAACAGGGCAAATCCGACGAACTGTACACACTGTAGTGTTCGTAACGTAACATCAAACTAAACTATCGTCTCGGTCTAGCATTCAAAACTCGAGTCTCGTCGCCCACGCCACGTCACAGGAGGGGATAAAAACTCTCAAGTTGAAGGTTAATTTAAGCCTATTAAAACCGCTTCCATAAGGGTTTTGAAAGGCTTTTTTTCAATAGGTAACTGTTTAAAAAACCCTATCAAAACCCTATCCTCAAACCCTAGGGTTTTATGGGCTTAATTCAGTTGATAGGCTTACCCCGTAAACAAGTTAAGCCGATCAGTGCTTAATCCAAACATAGGATTAATTTTCGATCTGCTTAAGCCTAAAAACGGCTTAACTTAAAGAACGGGTTTTCCGGTCCCTGGATGTAGGTATATAAAATGCTTAAAAGACTAAATCTAAGTGCACATCAATTCTGTGCAAAGGGAACGTCGTCGTAACATATTTATAACTCCCTCGATAGGTACATATTTTTGCACTTGACTGTACCGAAGAAGTGCGTTTCACTTCGTATTATGTACAATCCGCCATCTAACAATAGACACATAAATTCTATACTAATTATATATATTTAGGTAGGCTGCTTAACAGTCTTATTTTTAAATGTACGTACTTACATAATAACATACTATTACGAGTAATGCCTGCGCAATACTTGTACCTTTGGTCTCATTTAAGTATATAACATTAAGATATAACTTGCCTTGGTAGCAATTTCCGATTGTTTCGATAACTACTATTAAGTAATAAATAATAATAATGGACTGTATACATTTTTGTTCAAATAAAATTTACAAAGCAAGTCTACAAATGAGATTTTGTTAAATGAGTAATTACAATTTAGTACGTAACTTATAACTATTAAGTATCATGTCTTGCTATTTTACTTACAAATAACATGTAATTTTATCCTTTTTAATGTACAGAGTTAAGGTCTGTTTTCGTATGATTTTGGCGAAATATGTGACCAAAGGTTTTATTAGTTATATACCTACTCGTAGTTATTTGCTTATATTTTTGCTACGTTCTCATATCAGTTCCGTTTATGAAGTAGGTATGCACGTGTGTGGAGGTAAATGGTTAACTGGATAGGTATAATTAAATCTCTGCCCTTATGTTTGATAAGAATTTGGCATGACCGTAAAGGTTGGGTTCACGATTTTATTATTTTAATTGTGACTAACGCTGACCGTCCACCCTTTTAAACATGTACTTGAGTGAACATACCTACCTAATTATCAGGATCTTTTGGCAATAGTATCAATTTCGATAATGGTCTTTTTAACATGTTGTCTCCTTTACACTGCACGGTAGCAACTCGCACCAGCTGATCAGGACCGGGATGTAAGGACTTTATTTTTCCTAATAACCATTTTGCAGGTGGCATATCATCCTCTTTAATGACAACGATATCTCCGATACTAGGCGGATTTACTATGCTCTGCCACTTGTGCCTTTGCTGCAAAGTGTTTAGGTATTCATCTTTCCACCTTTTCCAAAAATCCTGCATTCGATTTTGTATTAGTTGCCATCGGGTAAGCCTATTGATATTTCTTTCTTCGTAATTAATATCAGGCACATTCGTAATAGGCTCTCCGATTAAAAAGTGGCCAGGTGTGAGTGGATTTAAAGTGTCCAATGTTTCATCTAAATGTGACAAATGACGTGAATTTAGGCAAGCTTCTATTTGAGCCAGAAGGGTTGCTATCTCTTCGTATGTCAACTTTGTGGTTCCGTTGACTCGATTTAAATGTCTTTTTACAGAGCGTACGCCCGCTTCCCATATTCCACCAAAGTTAGGTGCCTTTGGAGGAATGAAATGCCAAGTTGTGCCATCATTGGCTAATAATTCCGCAATTTCCTTGGCTACACTTGATTTGCGATTTTTGAACATTTCTCGTAACTCCTTGTCGGCTTTTACAAAATTTGTCCCATTATCACTCCACAGATGTAAGCAGAGGCCTCTTCTAGCAACAAATCTGTGAAAGGCTGCGATGAAAGCTTGGGCAGTGAGATCTGTTACAGCTTCCAAATGTATCGCTCGCGTGGACATGCAGACGAATAAACAAATGTAGCCTTTTGTTGACGTGTGTCCACGGCCCTTTGAAGTCCTCAACTGCACAGGTCCGGCATAATCCACGCCACTGTTAAGGAACGCACGGTGGGGCGTTACCCTTGGCGCTGGTAACTGACCCATCAGCTGTTGTTGTGTTTTTGCCTTTTCCATGACACATGTCTTACAACCGCGAGTAACTTGCCTAACAGCTGATTTTAGCCCAATAATCCAATATTTGCTTCGAATGTACGTCATCATCGTTTGTATATCGCCATGCAGAGTTTTCATGTGAGCTTCCTTTGTCAACAGTTTTGTGATATGTAGTTTACTGGGAATAATGATGGGATGTTTTGCATCTTCAGTTATGGAAGCGTTATTGAGGCGACCTCCGACCCTCAATAAGCCTCGATCATCTAAATACGGCGTCAGACTAATTAATGAACTCTTTGACTTAATTTTCCCGTGTCTTTGTAGGTCGGTTATTTCAGTCTCGTAGATCAGAGATTGATAGTATTTTAAACATCGCTCTTCAATTTCCGCAATTTCAGCTGTTGTTAGGTAATCTTCTCTATTTGTCTTATTCTTCCAGTTTATAAATCTTCGACACTGAGCTAGTACTCTTTTCAATTTTGTCATGGATGAAAACCTCTCCCATATAGGTGTATCGTTCAGACATATTATGTGACACGACTTCTTTATTTCTAATCTTGTTGGTAGAATGGTGACTCTCGTGAACTCGACATCATTATCTTTCAACCAATGCGGCCCATTCCACCACAACTCATTATCAGCTATCTCTCTTGCTCTGATTCCCCTTGAGGCAAGATCAGCTGGGTTGTCTCTAGACTGAACATGTCGCCATCTATCGTTGTCTATTATCTGAATGATTTCTGACACTCTATTCCCTACGAATACTTGCCATCGACTTGGCTGGGACTGTAACCAGGCTAAGACTACCATTGAGTCTGTCCAAGCATATGTCTTATCCATTGGTATCTTTAATAAACTCGAGAGCTCGCGTAAAAGCTTCGCAAGTAAGACCGCACCGCAAAGCTCTAATCTTGGTATCGTTATCTGCTTCAACGGCGCCACCTTTGTCTTGGCTGCTATCATCGTTACATGAACTTCGTTGTTTGGATCGACAACTCTTACATAAGCTACTGCTGCGTAAGCTACAGAAGAAGCGTCAGCAAACCCATGCAGCTGTATATCTTTACAGTGAGTGGTAATTTTCAGCCAGCGTGGTATTTTTATCACTGCTAAATCGTTTAGCTCATCCTTATACGAAATCCATTCGTTCACCAACTCAGCCGGTAGCTCTTCGTCCCACCCGTGATTGCACAGCCATAACTTCTGAATCATTATCTTTGCTGTTATAATGACTGGAGCTAGCCAGCCCAGAGGGTCGAACAAACTGGCCACATCTGATAAAATTAGCCTTTTAGTCACAGGATACCTAAGTTCCGGTAAGTTCACGGTAATTTTAAAAGTATCTTCTTTTCTGTCCCAGGTAAGTCCAAGTATTTTTATAACTTGATCTAATTTTATTTCGTGACTGTCTATCGCTTCTTTACTATCGCTGATTTCTTGTAAGTATTTCAACAATTCTTCGGAATTGCTTGACCATTTTTGCATGTGAAAGCCACCAGCCTTCAATAACTTATTAACTTCGTTACAAATTTCCTTGATTTCAGATAAATCTTCATGACC
Source organism: Thaumatotibia leucotreta (assembly GCA_025490895.1). NCBI lineage: Eukaryota > Metazoa > Arthropoda > Insecta > Lepidoptera > Tortricidae > Thaumatotibia > Thaumatotibia leucotreta. Next base: position 38,786 of record JALPQI010008409.1, on the reverse strand, counting down.
AGTCATTAAGTCATCCATATAGAAGGAGTCCTTGACAACTGCTGCGCCACGGGAATACTTATCATATTCGTCGTCAGCGAGTTGAAGAAGCGTCCGCACGGCTAACCACGGTGCTGCCGCAGTTCCAAAGGTTACGGTCAGAAGTCTATAACTTTCCAACCTTTCAGATGCTTCATTTCGCCATACTATTCGTTGTAAGTTGCTATGGCTATCGGACATTTTAATTTGGCGGTACATCTTCACTATATCACCAACGACGCAAATCTTGTGACATCTCCAGCGAATGATGAGACTGCGAAGGTCAGGCTGCAATGTTGGCCCTATGAGCATGCTGTCATTTAAGGATCGACCGTTAGAACCCTTCGAGGAAGCATCAAAAACAACACGAACTCTGGTGGTATCCTTGTCATTTCTAATAATAGCATGATGTGCCAAATATATACCTATTCTTTCATCTTCCTCTTCCTCATCTATTTTTTCCATATGACCTAAATTCATATATTCGTTGATGACCTTTGTATATTCTTCTTTTAGATTGGTGTTCCTTGCGAATTTCCTTTCTAATTGTTTAAATCTTGAGATTCCTTGTTGCTTTGTTTCACCGCAAGTCTTCATCGTTTCTTCAATATTTTGTTTTAGAGGCAGATACACCACATATCTTCCTGATGCATCTCTTCTGGTCGTTGTTTTGTAAATTTCTTCGCACCGTTCCTCCTCAGTGGACCAAGCTTTCTTGGTTGTGTAAAGTTCGGTTTCCAATTCCCAAAATTTTCTTAGTAGGTTGTTATCTTCTTCAACCTGTCTCGTGATGTGTAGGCTTGTTACATTATGAGTCCTGTTTGGGATTAAATCGTTATCACCCGACAAGAGCCACCCTAAGCGCGAGTGCTGGGCAACTAAACTGCCCGGTCCTTTCATCAAACCCGCGTCAATTATCTTACCGTAGATATCCGCACCAAGTAGAATGTCTATCCTACCTGGTACACCGAAGGTGGGGTCAGCTAATTGGATTTCTTTAAGTTCAGGCCAACTATACCCTTGGATCTCCCTTGCAGGCAAAGCACGTGTCACAGACCTCAACACATATGCATTAACATTACATGAGAAAGTAATATCATATTTAGACTTAATCTGTAAATATACGAAATGTTTAAAAAAAGTAGGATTACCCTCGCCAACACCAGAGACGACGCCGCTGACGTCTGTTTTCTTTAAACCTAATAACTCGACGACTCTCGCCGACACGAACGACGCTTCTGAACCTGGATCAATGAGAGCACGGAAGACGTGTGACTGACCTGAACTTGATGCTACGTCTACAAGCGCCGTCGCCAATAAAACATTTTTACCAGGCAGCTGTCCGCTAGCCACGTGCCCCGTGACCTTGGTAAGTAACTCTTCTTCATTTGTTTCTGTCTGTTGTTCCTCGATCGTTGCAGTTGTAACCTGTTTTTCTTCATTCAATTGCATTTTCTCTCTATGTAATAAGGAGTGATGTTTTCTATTACAGATTTGACATGTCGTTCGTTGCTTGCATTTGAACACTGTGTGATTTGGTATGAGGCAATTAAAGCACAAGTTATTACCTTGAACGAAACTGTATCTGTCTTCCATAGGTAGTTTCGAAAATTGCTTACATTGGTATATGTAGTGGTTTTCTTTGCAAAAAGTACAAGTTAGATCACCGTTCTCAGCTGTTATATGGAAAGCCTTCGTTTTGACACTTTGTGGTTGTTTGTACTCTCTACTTCTGCTTGCTGGTTCTATCATCTCTAATGTACGGAACCGCGTTTCCAAGAACAGCTTTAATCTTTCGAACCCAGGTAAGTCATCCGAGCTTTCTCCGTTGATTGCTTCTTCCCATTGCTTATGGCTGTTGACATCTAGCTTGGAAACGACCACAAATACGATGATTGCATCCCACGTCTCGACAGGCAAGCTTAAATTCTTAAGCGCGTTCATACATTCAACCGTTGTATCTAACAGCTGTTTTATAGCAGAGGCCGATTCCTGAGATAATGATCGTTGTCCAAAAAAGTTCTTGAAAACAGTATTTGCTACAAATCTTTTGTTGTTGTACCTTTTTTTAAGAATCGCCCAAGCCTCGGTATAATTATCTCCGGTGATTGAAACTTGTCGTAGTAGTACTTCAGCACTGCCCGTCAAACTACTTTTTAGGTAATGTAATTTTTGCACATTTTGTAATGATGAGTTGTTATGAATTAATGCTACAAAAAGATCGTGAAATGATTGCCATTCCGTGTAATTTCCATTAAAAGTTGGCATTGATATTCGCGGTAAACGGACTTCACTATTGGATGTGTTAGTCGTATCACTTTGTTTGGATGTATCCACTTGACCGACTTCCGAATTGAACTTGCATAACGCCGTCTTCAAGTCTCCTTTGTAGGTATAATATAACTCCTCAAACTGGTCTAACATATCATCGGCGAAATACGGAAGTAACTGTCTATCTTCTATTGAAATCGCCAAAAGTATCTTCTCGTGAATTATTTTAAATTCCTTCCAATAGGTATCCAAAGTATCTAGTCTTCCTTGTACGTATCCAATAGTAATCCTTTCCTTAGGTGACTTTTTGTAGTTGCTATAAGCCTTTTCAATCTTTTCAAGAGTGTCCTTCTGAAGTAATATTCGTTTTTCTACTTGTTCCATTTTTTATTAATATGCAAATTGAGCATACAAATCACAAAATTCCAGAGTATTCCAACGCGGCATTCACTTTTTAGCATGTAGGGTAAGCGCGTAGCACCACATAGAACTTCACGATAAATGTACTTACAAATGTCCACACTAGTTAATTTTACCGTTTGATACTACAAATTGCACTATTACACTGTTCCTCTTAATAAGCCAAATCACTTAGTTCTATTTAGGTTGCACAATATCGGCTGTAGAATATTTTTGTTGCAAATTCTAAAATTATCAGTCTTTATCGTTCTTTTTACTTTAGTTAGTCTTTAAACATTTTAAACACCAATATTGTTCACTTTATTACTCTTATTTGTCCATATTTTCCTCCCAATTACACAAAATTGACTTCATAAAATAGGTCACTGTTAATAATATTCGTGGTCGGAGGACCATATGTTCATAACTTTAAGGTTCAATTTTGTGTGGAGGAATTAGAATAAATCAAAACAGGTCTATACGCTATGACAATTTATTGCAACTAAAAACCGCCGGGCCGGCCCATCCCCGACACCAATATAAATACAGTATGCATGTATAGCTAGGTATAGGTACCATTTAAAATTCTAAACACAAGGGTTCCTAAAAAGTGTAATTAATTTTAAATTACATGTGTAAGAATAACATTAACATTTTAAGTTTTATTTCATTTAAAACAAACGATATTCTCCTAAAGTCAATAACATGTCGCGGGAACCCTTCATAGCGCGTAAAAATAGCTGACGATTATGTAGTTGAAAGAAAATGTTGGTTGCATTGGCAGTTATTTTTTGTAATAAAACCAACTACGTATTTAGTAAGTTAATTCATTCTATAAAAAACATAAAGCCTAAGCGATTCACGTGATTTAATAATTGAGCAGCGCAAAGACTAATTGCTCTTTCTTCGCAAGAAACTATAGCAAGTGTCGAAGATGTAATTATCATATTTATCATACTTGTGCGATAAATGCACATTATTACACGAGTACGTGAGAACGACGCATTCTTTTGGCTTTTCGCTATTATAGTTATACATAGTAAATCATATTTGTTTAATATAAATAGTGAATTTCCAAGGTAGAACATTTTATTAATATTCTTTTACTTTCACAACCAAAAGCCTCAGATTTGTTGCCAAAATATGTAGGTGCATTTAGACCAAACGAGCATTCGCTCATTCTATCCCCCACTCTACGAAATTCGTTCGTTACACAAAACGTGATTGGTCGAAATTAGTTGATTTCGTAGAGTGGGGGATAGAATGAGCAAATATGCTCGTTTGGTCGAAAAGCATCTTGCAAGTGCATTTCCATAACAAATTCAGTACTGAATAATGAGACAAATACATATAATATACCACGACGGTAGTAAATAAGCATACAACCCTACAACTACAAGCTGGAATTAAAACAAATGAGAGGGTAAAGGTGCATGCAGACCAAAAGAGCATTCGCTGTTCTATCCCCCTACTCTACGAAATTCGATCGTTACACGAAACGTGATTCGTTGATTTCGTAGAGTGTGGGATATAACAGCGAATGCTCTTTTGGTCTGCATGCACCTCAATGTGAGCAGAAAATTGTTAGATTTGAAAATTACTGTTTTTATCAATACCATCGATCGACACGTCTTTGAAATCACCGATAATGACTAAGCTAGCGAATTTCAACCAGTCAGTTATCACGGCGTATGTACTGTCAGTTACTCCATCGACATTAGAAATGAATTTTCCCGAAAGATAGCGCTTTTCGAATCGTATCTGGGTTTCCAATTTCCTTCACGCCCACGGCTTCCGCTGGGGCACAGATTACATAATACAGCGGCAGATATGTCATACACACAAGGCATAAATATGGTGTTAGCAGTTATTCACCTTTTCAACGCCTTCCCTCTCGCATCCAATTGTGACATACACGCCAGTATCTCTACTAATGAACAACGAAAATAAACCTTATCTGTCAGCAAGACAGTTACTTTGACAGCATACTCGATGACCACTTTAGTGGCTGCTGGCGTGGTAGGCAGGACAACACACGGCCACTAGAGGTGTGCGCCGATCGGCGTGGCGTCCGCCGCCGGTCATTTTAGCCACGCCGCCGCCGCCGATGTTTTCACCGGCGTGAAATCGGCGTGAAAATAATTCTTTTTTTTATCTGTTTTGTGTGCGTACATTGCAACTTTACGTCATTAGAAGTAGTAGTAATAATACAAGCGTTGCTATCTTTTGCATTTTCCGCATTTAAGGCGCTGGAACCGACGGGGTCTGGCAATCTTACGGCTAAAGTAAAGCGCAACATCGACTTAGCGAGTGGTTTTATGGGTTTCGCGCAGCAGGGGGTCGGCATCTTCGAGAGCACCCTCAGTACTTAAGACCATACAGTCCAAAGTGTTTGAGGGTGATCTCAGGGGTGCTGTCCGGTTACTTATGTCAGATGACACCATTGCACCATCAGGCCCCGAAACCCTAGCAACTTTGGAGTCCAAGCACCCACCCCCATCTCGACCTCTTGTGCTTTCACTTGAACCGGACAGATCTATTTCAGCTCTCGAGGTCAAGGCAGAGGACGTTGTTCGTGCAATTAGTTCCTTCTACAACGGTTCTGCGGCCGGACTGGACGGAATTCGTCCGGCAGTTTTAAAGGAGCTTACTTCTCCCTCCGCAGGTGATAGTGGTTTTCGATTACTCGAGAGTTTAACAAAATTATATAACTTTTTGCTGAGCGGTCAAGTTAATGTTGATGTGTGTCCCTTTATTAATGGAGCGTCACGTTGCGCTTTAGTGAAAAAGGACGGTGGAGTCCGGCCGATAGCTGTTGGTAGCACTTTTCGTCGATTGGTCGCCAAGCTTGCGGGTATTTTGCAGTGAGGGAGGAAATGTACAGCCTCATCAGCTGGGGTTTGGTACTAAGCTTGGATGCGAAGAGGCCAGGCCATCCACGCGACGCGAGCTTTTGCTCTGAACTCAGGGAACTCCGACTGCGTTATTGTTAAACTTGACATGAAAAACGCCTTTAATTCAATTGAGCGTGACATGCTTTTGAGCGAGGTCAAAGACAAGGTACCTTCCCTCTACCCTTTCCTCTTCCAGGTTTATTCATCTTCTACTAACCTTTTCTACAACAAATCACTAATTCTGTCTCAGGTCGGTGCGCAGCAGGGCGATCCGCTGGGCCCACTCGCCTTCAGTCTCGCAATTTACAAGGTTATTTCAGAGCTGAAATCCCCGTTCAATGTTGGGTACCTTGACGATGGTACCCTTGGGGGTTGGGGGGAAGCCTGAAGTAGTGGAGCGAGATCTGTTGACCCTCCTGCCCCAGTTACAACAGCTGGGGTGTGAAGTTAATGCTGCGAAGTGCGAGTTCTTTTCTTGTAGCCCAGACTCTTCCTGTTCTTTCTTTTCTTTTGGCGCCTTGGAACCTGGCCTGGTACATTTGTCAACGTGCTCTTTCAGCCTTTTGGGGACACCAATTTTCCCAGAAACTATTCCTGAGGCCTTTGAAGAAGGCAGCAGGCAACTGCTTTTGCTAGCTAGAGATAGGCTTCGGGATCTGCCAGCCCATGTAGCACTCATCCTTCTGCGCTTTTGTTTCACGGTCCCGAAGCTAACGTATTTTTTACGTACCGTTCCTGCGTGGCTCTACTCCGGAGATATAGACTCTTTTGACTCGGTCCTAGACAATAGAGTCCCTGTTAAATGTGTCTCTCGACACGGGACAATGGGACCAAGCTTCACTCCCTGTTCGAGATGGTGGATTGGCAATAAGGCGAGCGCGGGATGTGTGCCTGCCAGCTTTCTTGGCGTCTGCCAGCGGAGTCGCGGAACTAGTCGCCCATATTTTCGCAAGGCGACCATCCCGTACGCGTCCGAAGCTCAGTCTGCGTGGTCTGCTGTAAACCCCGGCTCAGCACTTCCGGATAAGCCAGAACATCAGCGGTCATAGGATGATGTGGGGGTGAGGTGTGTGGTTGACGGTCTTTTGGAGGGTACTGGGGGTGTGGAGAGGGCGCGTCTAATGGCCGTGTCGAGGCGTGAATCGGGAGCGTGGTTACAGGCGCTTCCCTGTCCAAATATGGGTACCTATGAACAAAAAAAACATGGAAGCCGCACGCCATATTAAATTGCCTTTCAAAAACGGTCCTGAATTTTAGTTGACAAGTGTCACCCCCCTTTTCAATGCATCACGGTAATGAATGTCAATATCAAATTTAAACCGCCATTTAAAAATAGTTGTGATTGGTCCATCAATGTTTTGATTGGCTAGATTCTATAAACATTTGTCAAAGATGTTGCGCCTAAATATGCGCGGTGTTAAGAAAAGCGTTATGTCCTGTCCTGCCCATCTTGGTACAATTGAACAATTGCTTTTGGGGGCATTTTTGAGCTGGCGTTAGACGTCCATGTTATATATGGTCGCAGATGGGTACTCTCCTTGATGACAACTCCTTGCGGGTGGCTGTTGCTTTCCGCCTGGGCTGCGATGTTTGCGAACCACATTTATGCATCTGCGGTACCATGGTAATTATTTTCTATCGAACCGATTTTCTTAAATCGTGTTTTGGCTTCACGTTTGCACCACTACTACCATAATTATATGGGTGTTGTCAGCGTTTTAAACCAAATAACTACAACAATTATAAACAATGTAACTTACTGACTTACACGCCAATTGGTCAAATTATTAACTCATTCGCGGACACACTGACGTCATAGCTGTCATAGGCCAAAGGAAACAAATGACTACGCGACGGCTACAGCCGTACTGTCCGGGAACGTGTTAAAAAAGTATGTGCACACTGATTTATTGATCTCATTGTCATTAAAAGATTTTAATAGAAGAAAAAATGTTTAGATCCTTTATTAAATCTTGAATAAACCCGTTATTTTTAAAATTTTAACTTGTCTCTTTCATTACGCCGATCACGCCGATTACGCCGCCGCCGCCGGCCATTTTCAGGCCGGCGGCCGCCGCCGATGGTTTGGCCATCGGCGCACACCTCTAACGGCCACTTTAGTGGTTCTTGGCGTTGAAAAGGTTAAATTCCTTCCTTATTTCAATGGCATGCGAATGCGAAATGCCCTTGACTATTACACTTCTTATAAATTTGCGCCCTTACTGTGAACCTCAGGATCTTTTAACGAGTCTGCTCTACCCGTAGTGGAAGATGGGTATTCAACCTAGGTCATCATACTAAAATGTACTGTAACCACTTTTTCCTTATGTTTGCTGTGGGTTACTTCCTTTTGATGTAAAACATTTGTTTAGGTATTTTTTTTAGGGTTCCGTAGTTAACTAGGGACCCTTATAGTTAGTTTCGCCATGTACGTCTGTCTGTTCGCAGCTTAGCTCAGTGCTCGTTAGTAGTTAGTACCTACTTGAAATTAACAATTTGGTATAGGCAATGTATGCCTATTAGGCATACATTTATTAGTAACGCCGACAAAGTGGTAGAATAAAGTATACAAAAAATTGTAGTGTACCTCCTGTTATACGTAAAGTTTTATTCCGAAATCCTACAGTGTGTGGTATCGTCGGATATGTCTTTTAAACATAATAACGGTCCCAATAGAATTTCAATAAGGGCTTCAGACACGTCGTTGCGCTACCGCGCAGTAATTACCAGCTCGACGACATGATTCATACTGGAGTATCTGCATTAACTATAGAATATGTAATCTGTATGGCGTCAGTCGTGAAAAATGCTATCGAACATAAAATACCCTTTGATGCCGTGAATGCCTCGTCACGCTATAAACGTGCGGTCGTCAAATCAAAGTGGGCATAGGTTATGTCGTTAGACTTTATCTCAACTATCAGACATGTAAGTACAAGGTGTTTAAGCGGCCATTGAAAACCTCAGACGGTCAAAAGTTTAAGTTTGAAGTTTTGAACTCCATGATTTGTGTACAAAATCGAGTTGTGAGCGATCAGATTTCTGTGTTAATAGCAAAATATTGTTTTTGGACTATATAAGGTTAGTCATCGAAACATTCCGCACAATTTTATACAAGGGATCCAATAATAATTCATAGGAACTTATACTTTTATGATGGTCATTAGTATGAACACCGCGTGGGTATGACTGTCTAAAGCTGCCACAGCTGCCTCAGTTGTCTGAGCTGTTCGAAAGTAATAACTAATTAAAAAGAAAGCTCAAGAATCAGGGACACATGGTAAAACACATTCGACTGAAATGCTGGAAAAATAATATCCCAAAAACTTTCGTATCAAAATCATGGTATGAACTTAAACATTTGACTGATAGTGCAAGTGCATGAATCATCATCTTCACCCTTTTTCGGTCCACTGTTGCACATGCCTCAGATAAGGAGATAATGCCCATATCTGTACATTTATTACCTCTCTAGTGTATTTTGTCTACGTCACGGCAATAGTGCAAAATACATTGATACATTCTGATAATCTAAATTATCAGTAGTCAAAATAACTAAACCCGTACAATAAACAACTACTACCGATAATCATGTTAGTAATAAAGATAAAATAATAAATGTAAAATATGCCTTAAAATCTGAAAACTAAGAAGTATTTCTACCGATGAATATTGATAAAACTCATGCAAAACGGTGACCAAAATGATGTAGAATTTAACTAAGTATGAAAAATCACTCGAGGGATATGTAACGATGTGGAAAGCGGAAATGCGATATCAAATGAGTGAGTGAAGTGAACTTGTAAGACGTATAATTGATAGACATTTCAGGCAATTGAGTGTGATATCTAATGAATGATTCATACAATCCTCATCCATCTACACATTCGTATGACCATTCACTATAGTGGTATCCCACGCCAATCCCTCAGCTATATTTAGAACCTACTGACCCAAATAGTAACTTATATGACATTTACCCGTAAAGGTTATAGTAATATTATTACCTAAGTATGATGTAGTTCTATGCGATTATTCTGTCGCACCAATCAAGTCATTACCATTCCCAAATTATTGACGAACTGCGTATAAATAGTGGAGTCATTTTCGGTTATCTTGTAGCAGCAGACGCATGTTTGTCTGCTATTCTGGCATAATACTCTCGTTTGCTTTTATACAACGGAAAATAAAGTGGTGATGGTAATTAACAATAAAAACGCGTAATAAAAACGCATAGAAACACCCAATAAGTGATGAAGAGTAATACAATATACACATTCCCTGGTGAAAAATCGTTCTTCAAACACATTATTGTCTTATGAAATTCAGTCTATTTTTGCTGGTAAAACCTTTGTTGGACACACATCTATCCTCATCTAATAACACAACAAAGAGAATAGAGTAAACACGTTTTGGACGCATTTTATTAGGCGCCAATGAAACCGACCGCCCCCCTATTACCGCCGCAGGTGTCAATTAGAACCATTTTTAGCGACAATTAGCACCAGTTGTGTTCGTTTGTCCTCTAAATTGTCTTCATAGCCTTTGGTGTAAGTAGAAGCGTGTGTATTTATTTATAGACGCTTAGGTAAACAGTACTTTATAAGGTTTTCATGTCCTTCAGGTTAAGAAGCTGTTTAAATTCGTTTAAAAGTATAATACTAAAAACCATGCTTTTACTATGGAACCCACTCCAAAATCGCACTGAATGTCAGGCAGGATCACATTACCAAACCATGTGAAGCCTTTGATTTCAGAGCGTCTGAGGTTTTCAGTAGCGAGGTAAAACCCTATCGTCGTTGCGCTAATATGTGCGGGATTTTGATTGAATTGAATACCTATACATTTTGTATCACGTTGCGAAGTAACAAATCCTACACATATCAACTGTGGAAAACGCAAAGACGCTGTACACATACGCGTATTAATGCCCTTATTCATAAACATCCATCAACCCACCATCAGGTAATCATATTTTTTTCCTATCTATCTGACATTTGCGTTTGGCAGAGCAGAAAAGAACAAATGTTTACATCGTACGTTTTTACAGGGGTAAACTTAGCCGCCTACTCATCCTGCCTGCTAATTCACGAGGGATTTTTTTACTTACGTTAACTGTGTGTAATTTTTCTCTCGGGGTAGCCTGACTCCCTAGAGAACGCGTCCCCAGGTGGCGGATAGGGGAATGCTCGGCAGATATGCCGGGTAGGAGGGAAATAAAATACCTCCCGCGGACCACAAGGCCGGAGATGGCAACTCCGTTATCAAACCCCACGTACAGGCTTCTTCGGAGCAACTGGAGTAGAGGCTGCTAGTGTACTGCGTATCTAGGTTGGGGTACTCAGTAGGGAAGGCGGCGGAAGAACTTCTTGAAGGTCAACGGCGGCTCCCAAACCCTCCAGGAGGGTCACAACCTTGGCGTCAGGTGGTAACCGGCCGTAAAAAGATAAACCAAATCAACGTCTCCTAATTATGAAAGCACAAAAAAGGAATCGAAGTATAAGAGTTAGGGCGTCCCCCTCAAGCGACGTGAAGATTGCGAATGCGAAGAATGTTAGGGCGTCCCCCTCAAGCGACGACAAACGCTCAAAAGCATCAGACAACAACAATTGTTCGCAGACTACACGTAGGCTTAGAATAGCGACGTGGAATTTGGGATCCCTTACTGGCCGCAGCCAAGAACTTGCGGACACGCTTAAACGACGGAGTATTAATATATGCTGTGTACAGGAGACGCGCTGGAAGGGCTCCCAATCTAGAAACCTTGGACTTGGCTATCAGCTGGTTTATCACGGAGTAGACAACAAACGCAATGGGGTCGGTGTCATTCTTGACCATAATCTCAGCAAAAGGATCATAAAAATTGAGAGAAAATCTGACCGCCTCATAGCTATCAAGCTGGCAATGGACAACCAGCCCATAATAAACATCGTCTGCGTATATGCACCTCAGGTCGGCTGTAATGAGCGGGAAAAGGATACTTTTTGAGACGAACTAGACGAAATCACTTTTGAAATTCCGCCAAAAGAAACCAAATTTGTCATTGGGGACCTAAATGGACACGTGGGGAAATCATCTAATATATTTAAAGACGTTCATGGAGGCTTTGGGTACGGTAAGCTAAACAAAGAAGGAGAGAACATCTTGGAGTTTGCGTCAAGACACAGTATGGCAGTTGTCAATACCTTATTTCAAAAGAAACAGGAACACCTAATAACATACCACAGCGGAGGAAAGAGTACCCAGATTGACTATATTCTGGCGGACAGTAAAACAAAGAAGCACTTTAAAGATTGTAAAGTAATCCCTGGTGAAGCACTAACATCACAGCATAGACTTTTAGTCGGAGTTTATGACCTACCTAGGCCTCTGAAGAAAATAATTGATAGAACGCACAGAATAAAATGGAAGGAACTCAGCAGTTCAAAGGGAGATGTTTTCCTAGAAAATGTACGCGTTTACCTCACAAAGGATATGACTAACACCTATCATAGCGCCGAACCAATGTGGTCAGAGTTTGAAAAATACTGTCAACACAAGGCAAAAATGACTCTAGGTATGGCTAAAGGAGGAATTAGCACAGGAAAAGATCCCACCTGGTGGAACCTAGAAGTTAAATCTTGTGTCCAGAACAAGAAATCGCTGTTTAAAACCTGGCAAAAGTCACAGCTGGATGAAGACCTGGAAAAGTACAAAGATGCAAAGCGTACGACTAAGAAATTGGTTGCGCAGGCAAGAGCTAACGCAAGGGAGGCATTTTATAGCAATATTGAATTGGCAAAAACAGACGCGGACATTTTTAAAATTGCAAGATTTAAAAATAGAGACAAACAAGATTTAAAAGTAAACAAATTTATTAAAGATAAAACTCAATCGTTGCTAACTACTGATAAAGAAATAACACACAGATGGTTTGAATACTATAAGGAACTTATGAACGAGGAATTCCCTAGTCAGGAGTTAAAGCCCATAAAACCCACACAAGGCCCCATTAAGCAAATCGGCATTGATGAAGTAAGGACTGCAGTCGCAAAAATGAAGAAACATAAAGCTATAGGTCCCGACCAAGTCCCAGCAGATATTTGGAAACATCTTGGACCGTTAGGCATAGAGTGGTTAACAAAACTTTTCAACCTGATACTCGTAAACAACGAAATACCTAACTCATGGCGGCTGAGTCATCTCGTCCCATTCTTCAAAAACAAAGGAGACGTCACTGAGTGCGGCAACTACCGAGGCATCAAACTTACTTCGCATACCTTGAAAATTTGGGAACGCGTTCTAAACCATCGTATTCAACCATTCGTATCACTGTCCCCAAATCAGTTTGGTTTTACACCCTCAAAATCGACAACAGATGCAATCCAGGCGCTTAGGATTGTGATCGACAAATATCACCTCAATAAAGAAAATGTGCACTTTATTTTTATCGATTTGGAGAAAGCCTTCGATAGGGTACCTCGAAGACTAGTTTGGGAAGCTCTTAGAGCTCAGAACCTACCAGAAGGATACGTCAGGCTTATCCAAGACATGTACGAACGTGTGTGTACAAAAATCAAAAGCCCAGCAGGTCTAAGTGAGGCATTTGAGGTGGGCGTCGGAGTTCACCAGGGCTCGGCCCTTAGTCCTCTTCTCTTTAACCTTGTAATGGAGTTGATCACAAGAGACATCCAAGCCCCACTCCCCTGGAATCTTCTGTACGCGGATGATATCGTTCTAATATCAGATGCGGCCAAAGACGCGGAAGCCGCTTTGCACGTATGGGTGGATACTTTGGAAAAAGCAGGACTTAGAGTGAGCAGATCAAAAACAGAACACCTAGAATGCCGATTTAACGACAGAACCCCGCCGGCCTCCATTCACTATCCTGACCAAACTCCTGTCCCCAAAGTGTCACAATTTAAATACCTTGGTTCTGTCATCGCAGAAAGCGGTTCAGTCGAACCGGACGTAGCCCATAGGGTAAATGCCGGGTGGCAGAAATGGCGCTGCTTGACCGGAGTACTCTGCGATCCTCTAATGCCAGTCCGTACCAAGGGCAAAGTATACAAAACCGCCGTCAGGCCGGCACTGCTGTATTGCTCGGAATGTTGGCCAGTAAGAGAGGGCGATGTCCAGAAGCTACACACGACAGAGATGAAAATGCTTCGATGGTCGGGAGGGGTTACAAGGCTTGACAAGGTCAGAAATGAACACATACGTGGAACCTTCAAAGTAGCCCCTATCCTCGAAAAGATGAACGAAAGGTCGTCTGAGGTGGTATGGACATGTCATGCGCAGAGACGATGATTATGTAGCAAAGAGGGCATTAAACTTGCCAGAGAAGAAGAGAGGCAGAGGCCGTCCCCCGTCGACGTGGTGGACCAGCATGAAAGTATTATTAAAGAAAGAAAATCTTCCTGACCCGACAACCTTCGATAGGTTGTCATGGAGAAAAATAATTAGGAGAGCCGACCCCACCTAATGTGGGAATGAGCAAAGAAGAAGAAGAAGAACTGTGTGTAATTTTTGATATGTAGTTTTGACTGACTGACCCCTGTTTGTCTAGTCTGGCGTAGCAGTTTCTTGGCGGCGATTGCTATACAAATGTTGTCGGAATAAACGTCTACAAGTTTCCCGTTCCAACAATCCGCCAACTTTGGCACAATGACTCCTCCAATCGCTTTAAACGAAGACAATATAATGGCTTTGTCAGTTCCCAGCGGCTCGTATGCCGATTTGGGGATGGGACAATGTCGGTGTAACTAATCCTGAAGACTAACCATTGATGCATGGAAGCTTGGCCATCCTGTTTATGGTCGTGCACGTTAAACGTGCTGAAACCGTGCCGCCAGGACTGCCGACTGAAGGTCAGGTCCGTCCGCCTTTGGTACATCAGTTTGTATATTATACGAAGACTAACCTTTGATGGGTGGAAGCTTCACCAGCTCCTGGTTATGGTTGTGCACGTTGAATCGGCTGGAGCCGTGTCGTCGGGGCTGGCCGTTCCATCCCGGAGGCCGAGGCCCGTCGGCCGACTTTGGGACGATGGCGGCTGGCGGCGGCGGGCCGGACGCTATGGACGACGGCTTTTCTGGACGACCCTGGGGACAAAGATGGGGCATCATGAATACATTTAATCCTTAGGTGCATAGAGTATCAAACGCAATACGACCGAAATGACACATGTCGAAATAAGTAATCGAGATTGTTAAGTCCTGCGTATGTGTGCTTTAGTGAATAAATTACTTTTTCTTTCTTTCTTTTCTTTCTAATCAATACGACCGTCAAACTGAGCAACAGAGTTCTGATTGGCATCGATTGTTTATATAAGTCATTTCAGAAATTGTTCTAAGGGTTTTTTAACCCTTAGAAATAAGAGGCAATAAAAAGTCCATTTGGCGATAAGAGACTAATACAACAGCATGAACGAGAAGATTGGTGAGAATGGTGAGTGTATATTGTAGGATGTAGGTACAAGAACTAGAAATGGCTAGAATTATTTAGACACTAGTGTGGGGTTGCACATAGTTATTTACAGCTTGAAGAATTTTTTTATTCTAAATAAGATTAAAATCAAAATTAGAAAGTTGTGAATAAACGTCAATTCAGTTTATTATTCATCCTAGCAATCGCCCTTTCCGTCTTTGGATTTATCATTCGTCATTAATACACAATATCAAATTGAACGGATTGCGAAAACACAAATCAAATTACTTATTATCTAAATATTTTGATTTGTACTTTTTATTTTTCCCCAGTACCAGTAGTCACACTACTTAATACTATATAAATTATAAATATTAGATGTCATATACCAAAGAAAAACGACCAAGATAACCTAACGTCCGAGGTGGGGACCCCACGTCCGTGGTGGGGATATCAAATCGGCCTTCGAATGCCTGCAAAAGGGCATTCAATTGAGCAGAATTAACAAGCGAATAAACAAAACCGCTGTCAAAAAGACGAGAGTGTAATAATCACAACTAAATTTCTTGCCTCCTTACAGCGCTACTTTCGTGCCCCTTATATATAACAATCCAATATCGTTTATGGCCAAATTGGGGCCGACAATCGACATACTTACTTGATCCATAAATATATCGATCGCCAATAAAAGAATAATTGGTGGCCATCAAAGATAGTCGCCAGGATATCTATAAAGCTGTAGTTTACGATATGCGACGCAATAAAACTCATCTGTTACAAAGGGTTGCCAACAGTTCCCACTGTATAATTTTTATGAGATAAATACTACTTACTGCTAATCTACAATTTTTTGTAATATAATAAAATAATATTTAATAACTAATAACATATCAGATGTGTTTTTGAAGTTGTCGTGGAACTACCTATTTCACTTAATTCGGGAAGTCTTGCTTTCCAAAAACATTATATTTGAGCGTTTCTTCTGCGTTAGGGCCTGTTCACACTAGCGATTCACTAGAGCGATTTAAAAGCGATTTCTATACAAACTTGCACGCAGCGAACTCGCGGCGATATCGCCGCGTGCAATTTTTATATAGGAATCGCTTTAAAATCGCCCAAGTGAATCGCTAGTGTGAAGTGTGAACAGTACCTAAGCGTAATGTTTAAACAATCCATTGTAGAACTTAAAGAGAATACTTAAGAATTTGAATTCATCCCTCTTCCATACATATGTATACCATTCGTCAGTCGAATCCAAAAAAAGTGTAAATAAAATATGGCTACCTTTTCATAGCATTTGACATCTTTGACACATATCGTGAAACACGTTCGTAGATATATTTTTACGTTAATACTAATAAATATCAATAATTTTAATTAAAAATGTACCTACGTGAAGTCAAGGTTTAGGATTTTAAGTTGGTAATCAAACCAAGACTCTGGCCTACTACCGCGAAAATCGAAGTTCGTAAATTTCGAGGATTTTTCTCTGTCACTCCAACGAAGGCGTCATTAGAGTGAGAGAGACAGATCCTTCAAAATTTACGAATTTAGTTTTTCGCGGTAGGCCTGTTCTAAAAGTGCGAGATTATGGAATAATGCAAGTTTTAAGGGTTACTTTTTTTGGATTCTAGTCACGAATAGTGTTTGTATGGACAACCCTGTATATATGTAGGTCAATAGATACGGGATTCAATGTCAATGACAATGCTGCCGGCGCTGACCGGAACAGGCGATAAGCAGATTGAGTCGAGACCTAGATTTTATATCCCTAGGTCTTATATTTAGACCGCCTGGAACTTTGGGATGCGTGGGCGTAGACATGCTAGATAAATTCCAGCTGTTCATTCAATAGTTGTGTTTTGTGTTGCCAGTGATAATACTGATAACGTACGGTACTAACGTATTCGCTTACAAGGGGCCTCATAAGAAGGCTCAAAGTCACCAAAAGAGCTATGGAGAGGGCTATGCTAGGAGGCTCTCTGCGATATAGTATTAGAAATGAGGCCATCCGCAGCAGAACTAAAGTAACCGATATAGCTCTCCGAATAGCTAAACTGAAGTGGCAGTGGGCGGGGCACATTGCACGTAAAACCGATGGCCGTTGGGGCGGAAAGGTTCACGTGCACGTACCGGAAGGCGCAGCATGGGTAGGCCCCCCACAAGGTGGACTGATGACCTGGTGAAGGTCGCAGGAGTCCGGTGGATGCGGTTGGCGCAGGACCGGTCATTGTGGCAATATTTGGGGGAGGCCTATGAGTATAGGATGCCTCCTAATATGATGCACCGATCACCTGGTATAGATAGGTGGAATCCGATGGACGTGGGCTGCGCCCTATTTATTTACTGTATATTGTGTAACTGTTTACTGTACATTTCACCAATCGGAACGGAACCTAGGCCACTAGGTAATTATGTCAATGTTATAGGACTTATGGGTTATGGCAATATGTAGAAAACGTGAGTAGGTATTTAAATACTTACAGGGATATACAAGAAGATTCTGCCTGCCTACTACAGGCATGCTTAGCATAGTTGTTAGTTCAGCGGTTATTTAACATTTCAAGCCTCAGCGGCTTAGATTTCGATGATTTGTCTCTGTCGCTCTAATGAGGCCTTCAGTGGAGTAACAGACAAATCCCCGAAATCCACGAATTTCATAGTTCGCTAGTAGGCCTGTTATCTGCGAAAGTATTTTATCAACAACCTTAATTACAGACCGAAGGGCTTATATCCTAGTCCTAGAAAATACCTATTCGTGCAATATAGCCAATCGATATTCGATATCGATCAGATTGCGCGCTTATCTATTATAGACAAGCTATCGGTTCGTGAATAGAAGCTAGACACAACAATACCAGTAAGTCCATAACTGTCTATTTTGAAGACAATACATAATAAAGCCATACAGATTAATATTTTGCCGTGTCAGAACATTAAGTATCATTATTCATTAAAATCATTAATATCTAGATAGATTGTATTTGATTTTTTTCTTAAATCGTTAGGAGAGATCTAAATGAGCAAAAATCGGGAATTTACCGAGGTAATCTTAAGGTGCGTTCAGACGAAACAAGCATTCGCTATTCTAAACCCCTACTCTAAGAAATTCGATCGTTACACAAAACGTGATTCGTTGATTTCGTAGAGTGGGGGATAGAATAGCGAATGCTCGTTTGGTCTGAATGCACCTTCATACCTAAATTAATAAAATATAACCGCTAGAGTCGAAAGAGTGCTGGTACGATGTACGAACATTGTGCCCTGTGGTATGCCTATAATAATAACATAACAAGGCTATATCCTGAAGCTCACATGTTAAAATTAGATAGCAATCCACTTATGGATAAGATTAGCATAAGGGAACATATATGTAATCAACAATCAGCTATATGCTGAAGACGTAGAAGATATAAGAAGTTGAAAATAACGACTAATAATAAGCAAACATGTTTCGTTCTTATTATACTAGTGTTTAACCATAAGGGCATAAACGTCTCCTAATTTAACAAGCCGCTAAGTATTGTTTGTCCCTGTCGATCTTATCAATATGTCTATAAGACCGAAAGGGACAAACAACACTTATAGCGGCTTGTTAAGTTAGGAGACCGTTATGAATAAGGGGATAAGAAAATAAAGTTTATATAGCGAATGAACGAAAATGTTTGATACAGAGCCGAAAGAATAACTGATAAGTATAATATATTCCACATTCCACAAAATAGGTAATAAATATGTAAGTTTATTCTCTCATTTTGAGCATTGAACTCGGAATATTTATTGCACTCGCTTCACTGATCTGATCGCCATCGACAGTTATTGATTTATAAGTACCGTCGTTTAGGTAATGATATTTATACATTACAGATCGTAAGTCCAAAGCAGAAGGATCAAAATCGTCACCATACATAAGAAGATCTGAACGACATGGACAGAATTTACAAATCGCGGTTGTAGGCTTAGTCCCACCAAAAGCGAGTGATCGACGAGCTATCGGCAATAAAAACAAAAGGTGGTGCTCCCATATCGGCGCTATATTTACTTAGTAAACCTGCAAATGACCTGAGAATCGTGAACCAATTTGATTTTTTTTTTTGTAATCGAACGTGTATAACCCCTATTTGGTCCCGTTGGCACCAAGTTGTGGTCTGATGATGGGATCTTGGAGAAATCGAGGGATCTCTTCAAATGTTATAGGTACCTACATGTATGGCGCTTTTGGTAATTTTATTTACAAGCATTTGCATTCAGAAAGTAGGATTTGACGATAGGAAACCAATGAGGGAAACAATCTTGGAGAAATCGGTTGAAGTCGGTTTTTGAAATTTTTATTTTGGTGATTATTCTATCAAGTGCGTGTTGCAGATACGAGATTGAATCGGCAAGTTTAGTGCCGATATGGGAGCAACTACCTTTTGTCCGTTTTTATTGTCGATAGCTCGTCGCTTACTCGCTTTTGCTGGGACTAGGCCTACCTACCTACTACCGTGAACTTTAAAATTCGTAAACTTCGACTATTTCTCTGTCGCCCCAACAAAATCATCATTAGGGTAACAGAGACGGATGGAAGTTTGCGAACATCAAAGTTCACGGTAGACCTACACCAGGGCTACCGCCAACCACCAACGACGTCTTGTCTGACTTGCCTCCCTATCACACTTACGTACGAATTTGCAGGGGCAACAGAGGGACAACATGTCGATCATAGTTTGCGGTAATCATTCAGGTCCTAATAGATACAGGTTAGTCGTTTCCTCCCATGCCATACTCGTATTTTATCAATTTCCTGGATTAACTTGGAAGACGGCTAAAGAACCAATCAATCGATTACAAGCCCGAAAAACAATAAAAGATTGATTACTCGCTCGAACACAAACATGTACTCAATCAAATAAACATCAATAATTTAATATCAATGTCAAGGCTGCGTGATAACTGCGATTCTACATTACACGGGTATGTATGAAGTTTTTTTTATTTAATTTGTATGCAGAACAAAACATACAAGTCACACGCCATATAAAATTGTCTTTCAAAAACGGACCTGAAATTTGACAAGTGTCACCTCCTCTTCAAATTTTCAGTCAAGTCAACTCGGTTATGATTTTTTACATTAACCTTATTATACCTATACTTACCCCCTTATTCATAAACGTCTGCTAACTTAACAAGCTCCCTTTCGGTCTTAACAATGTGTTCATAAGGGCAACAGGGACAAACAATTATTAGCGGCTTGTTAAGTTAGCAGATGTTTATGAATAAGGGGGTTAGTACTGATTTTTCAATCCCTAGTTAATATTATCTGTCAAGTAAATGTTAGCTCTCCTTTTTTGACTGCGACCTGTGATAAGAATGGTAATAATTTTAACTGGGCTTTGAAAAATCAGCCCTTAATCCATTTCATCACACTTGCTGTCTTAAGCGCGCCATTGCTTGCATGCATAGCGGGAGTAATAGATAAGTGAAATTCCCTAGGGAGTAATAGAAACGTCAGTACATCATTTAATGATATTTTGTCTTAAAAGTTATTTTTTTCTTGGCAAGTGTAATGAAAAACATTGTATGCATCACGGTCGGTAAGCGGAATACTAACTCGAGTCATTAAAAGCTTCTAACACTCTCATTAGTAATTCCGTACTTACCTCCCTTGATCCACAATGTACTATAATTAAACTTAACCGGCTAGTTAAAAATAGTTTTTAATATTTGTCAAAGATGTTACGCGGTCATATGCGCAGTCATGTTGACTTGCGGGACTCCATAAGCTACATTAACTGCTTATCACCAGGCAGGCCGTTAACTTGTTTGCTACCTTTGTAGTAAAAAAAGAAAATAATGACATGAGGACTTTTTAAACAATTATAATAATATATCGATACGACATGAGCTTAGCAGTCTGTAACACATTGCGTAACAAAGAAGCCACTTATTGAATTAGCATAATAATACCTTCTGAATGTTCGAAAGTCCGTATTAACATATGGATCTTATATCTATAGAAATAAGATACATATCAGTTAATGAAACGCTCGTCTCGACACGCCTCCACGTCTTCGTTTGACGTCGACATATATTAGAATAGAATTTGGTGTTTACTTATTATTTTGAGGTCGTTTTAAACTGAAGTGATAAAAGTGTGTACAATGTACATACGACGATGTTATTTTATATTATTAGATTGAAGTGATACCAGTTTATACAGATTTGTGTATTATATAACCATTTGATATGTTGCTATTAGATATATTACTTACATTAGGTACAGGTAGGTACATGTAGGCTTTACTATTAGTTATTTAAAAACAATGTAATGTTTTTGTTGTTTCAGCGCATGTTAGCCGTAAGACGTTTTTCAACACGAATGCCCAAAAAAAGGAGTGGTTTGTATTCAGGGTCCATGTATGTATGTGGGTATCTATGTAAATAATAATAATAAATAATTTAAATATATCCCGCCGCGTTTTCAAACTTTTTCGTGGATCAGGCATTGCTAGTTGCTAGGCTTACTACTACAAGGAATATTCACTTAAACAAGGCAGTATGGATTCGTGTTTTCGCCTGTCCACGAGGGCTAAAATAATAAAAAAAAACTTACAACGATAATAATAAAAAAAGTATGATATGAAGCATCTTTGACTTTTGACTAGCTATCTATGCACAGTATGCGTAGTATGATTGGTATTCATAAAAGATCTACGAGTATTAATGAAGATACGGCGTTAGAAAACACTCAACAAATCACCACAATCAATTACAAAGATTGATTACAACGGAACAATGACGTCATCGTGATACCGCCTTACTATACCAGCCATATGTCCAATTGAAACATGATTCCGTTAAAGACTTTCTTCTAAAGACATAAGATACACTTTCTAACAGATTTCTAAATATATACACGATGTATAAAGCGGTAAATAGAGTTGGTGTGAGTGCCCTCCCAAATACAATTCTATCATTGTTCTTATTGTGCGATATATGTCCAGTTCAATATCGACTTCGCAGGTTTGTGGTCTTGGCTTTTTATCCGTACAAAAATGTGTACATAGTATGTATGTCAAATAGAGCGAGGTGAAGTAATTGCTAAAAAGAATCCGAATCAATATCCGTTGCGTGGTTCTATGTATAGATCTAAGCATACATAAGGACAAAATCCGATTTCGACTGGTACTTGACCGATTTTCTTTACTATGTATTTATTCTAATGATCATTTCTCATCAATCTCATCATTCTCAGGTTGAAAGGATTTTATTATATTTCTAAGCCAGTTCATTGTATGAACGAAATATAGATTTCAAGTTTAAGTAAGGCGTAAAGGTGGATTTAGATTAAACGAGCATTCGCTACCCCCCACTCTACCTAATTAGATTGTTACACAAAACGTGATTCGTCAAAATTCGTTGATTTCGTAGAGTGGGGGAAAGAATGAGCGCATGCTCGTTTGGTCTAAATGCACCTTAATATCTATTACGTATTACGTACAGTCAAGTGCAAAAATAGGTATCGAAACAATCCGCTCATAAATATGTTACGACGTTCTTATTACACAGAATTAGAGTGCACTGGGACATATTTGTCTTTGACTGTACTACTAGAAAACAGTTTTAGAGATCTACATAATTGTTGAACCAAGTCGGTTATTTTAGTAAGCAGGGGCGAAATGATATTAGTGGTAAGGTCGCATGTCATACAGGGATATCGTGGAGATAGGACTCTGTCGCAATACATTGGGGTTATGTGCCGTTGCGTATGCAAATTGTGGATGGTGACGCGGACGCACCGTTAGCCGCTAATAAATTATATATAACGCAGCACCATGCTGGCTTGACGTGTGTTTTTAAGGAGACATAAATAAATCTATTCAAATAAACGCCTATACTGAATATCACAGAATTAGATTTGGATAGAAGAAACAAGTTCATTCATTTGTATGGCCGAGCGTGTCAGATTTTGTACCTACTGAAGTTGTTACTTGCCTATGATTTTAAATATGTCTCAGGCCCTTGAGTATTCATATTTTTTTGTGTTGTTGAAATTAATACTACTTAAGGAGGCATTATTAATGTTTTTGTTCACTTCAACTTACAAAATATGACGCCTGAAAGCTGCAAGCTGCGATTAAAGACGGACAACTCAGTGGATTTCACTTAGTTCATTTAACACGCTAAGTAGATACGTTTGCTTGATCTATGGTACATATGACATCTGTGCTGAATATCGATACTAATATATATAGTTTTACTGTCAAAATACCTACTATTCGTAGTTAAAATTATCACTCGCCATTTCTCAGGCCATCAATCAAAAAAAGACACACAAGACACACAGCACTTTGCAATTATATGGATTTTAAATGAAAAATGTCATGTCTCAAGCAATGAGTCTAGTAATTCCATTTCAACTCGCAGTTAAAGCCATAAAGTTTAGTGCAAAAGCTTTGATCGTAGACGGCTGGGGCAGAGAAAGGACATTGCGATAATAAAATCCACTGGAAATAGTTCCCTCGGCCAAACTAAGCGGAGTCGTGAATTTTCTTTAAAATAAACCGCAGTCATCGTACAGAGATCACAGTGTTATGTAATGCAGTAATTGAACTCCAATAACGCAGTTGTTCTGGCATATTGTTGCGAGCGACATAGTTAGGTGGTTTATGTAACTTGGGATTACTATCGCGATTAACTGGTAGTCATAGTACGGGTTCGTCCATGTGCCTGAAATATTTGTATATAGTGATCATCTGCGGGAAACACAAGTATCAGAAAACAAAACACAAGTATATAAGTTTTTTATATTACAATGACCGTAAAATTCTAAGAACGTAAAAGTGTCACAAGCATACGGGTTGCCCGATGATAAGCACTAAGCAGCCTTACGAATATACCCTACGGTAACGTATGGAGGCCTGTACTGTATCTCTATAGAGGTGTCATATACGTGGTGACGACCTTAGAATAGACGAGAAATACAGAACTGATCTTTGATTAATGAATTTAAAAAGACACTAAATAATTTGTAATTAATGTTAGTCTTGTGGATTTACAGTTTACAATATATAACACACCATAATATAACAGTGTAAGTAGTGAAACTTGCGATTGGCGTATATATTATTTGGCTGCGGTTTCTAAAATTCAGACAAGTAGCTTTTTACCCTTCTCTATACAGTACGGCTACTGCTTTAAATATACATGTTCTAACCTCCGGCCTGATTTACAACGTATTAAACGCCTTGTTTACAATACTCACCTGAGCTTTCTTGAAGATGATGGACAGCGTGCGCCCGCCGAAACTCGCCACGGTAGTAGCAGACAACATTCTTCAAGAATCCAGTCCGACAAACAGTCTACGCTATTTCTGGAGCATACCGAAAATCAATACCGTCCGTAAATTCTGTAATGTAGAAACTTTCGCGTCTGATGATGCACACGTTGTTGAACTATCACTTTCCTCATTTGGCCAAAAACACACGAACTTTCTCTAGAAACGATTTAGTGAGTCATTTATGATTTCGATTGCAAGGTCTGAGAGCACGTGTCTCGGAAACATGGATTTAGCAGGTTTGTTTAAATGTTTGTGTATGTTAAATGTGGCCGTGTGGTGACGGCAGTAAGAATTCATTTGTTACTCCAACTTTACCCGTGGGTGTCGTAAGAGTCGATTAAGGGATTGACATAAGTATCACTGACAATTCATTCATTGATGATGGGCAGCATGGGTAACAACTCATACTCGCCTCGTTAGGCAAGCGGATTGGGCCTGCCATACGCATAGGTGATAGAAGAAGCCTATGCCCTGCTGGGCATTGTGGACTATGCAATAATTCTAATTCTAATGTAATTGGCAATAGTAATATCAGAATACTTCTTGCCCAACTCTGGAAGGTGAGCAATTGAGCATACCGCTGTACTGTAGATAAGCATGTATATTACATTATCGTAGCATGTCCAGAGGGCGTCACATGTTACAAAATAAAAAGATTCATGTCGACGCGACGGTAAAATTTATAGTAGGTACTCAGTTGGCGCGGTAAATCTTCGTTGGGCGTTGACTAACAATAAGTAAGATCAGAACGGAGCGCAACGCTGAAAAGTTCCTTAATAAGGTAAGGTTATTACAGTTCTAGGCCGCTATGATGTCAATCCTGACAGCTGTGAGCTCAGTACATTATCTGACATGTTTTTGACACATAATTACATGTATGGAAATTACAGCTTTCATTGACTTCAAAGTTTCAAAGTGGTCGAGTACTGTAATAAGAAAATCTATAACGATATTCCGGATAGCCAAATTATCAAATCCCGTTACACCGTTGGTAGTACGAAAGTGTGATTTTAGTTCAGGATCATGCCAATGTGTAAAATGTATGCCGCACCTGAGGTCATATCTAGATTTTATGCAAAATATCAAACTTTAAATTGGTACAATCTGCATTCAAACTTCTATGAATACGGTAAACAGTACATTCGCCATCAGATTCGAAGCGGCCAGGGTGCCCATAAATATCTGAACAGGCCTCTATTATCATGGCGTTAGAGTGTAGTTCAGATATTTATGCACACCATGGCCGTTCCGATATATCTGCATTCTGCAAACCCAATGTCCCCTTGTTATTCTAAATGCAAACTTTTGTTATCCAAATGAAACTATGAATTAAAATAACAGTATAACGTTGTTGGCATTAAGTCGAATATTTTATAAAAGGTACGGTTTTCACGGTTGTTTAATGTATTTATTTAGGAATATAAATGTAGACGGAATTGAAGATAAATGCATTTATATTTCAGATACCTACCTATTAAATAAATAAACTATTTCATTATTGTATTAAATGGACTAGGTATATTTACAACGCAAGACATACCAATCATCAGCCTATATCAGTCCACTGCTATACCTATAGGCCTCTATTATTACTTGAGTGGATGGACGCATTAGGATTTAGGAGGTAATGCTAAATGCCCATAATCATCACACTGGGCAAGCGGGTTGGCGATCGCAGTAGTGTGTCCACTATGATGCTGTCCATTTCAACAGCCTCTCAACACCGTCCCCAAATGACGGTGCAACGACCGTCCCACCATCGTGGGATGCGACCTGGCTACAGCTGCAATAGCGGAAACGCGTGAGCAGCCACACATACTGCTGGAGGAGTATCGTTTGTATATGTATTTATTATTTTCATTGCTTATAAATATATGGTCAGTGACAGTTAAAGCCCTTAGTCGACTCTTACGACACCCGCGGGGAGAGTTGGGGTGGTGACAAATGTATTCTTACTGCCAGTTATGAAGTGAACTTCATGTGTTACATAGTTTTCTTTGTATTTTTCAGCATATACTACCATTACTGGTTACACTGTTTTCTCGCGTCATGTTAATCATGTCAACCAAATGGGCCACTTTATCTTCAAGAGCTGAAACCTTGAAACATATAAAATGTGACTTATATGGTTGACATTTCATTTGCTTGGGAAAGTTAATGTGGTCCGAGTATTTCTCATATATGCAGAAAGAGAGAGGTGGGATTACCTATCCCATTCTAGTCAACAAAGAAAATATCTGTGGCAGGAATCTCCTAGTTAAGTCTAAGAAGATATTGTTGAGATATCTTTTTGCGCCTTGGCTCCCATATGTGTCATGTCTGTGTCATCCATCAGCTGGTGTTGCCAGGTGTCTTCGACCAAATTCATTGGTCTCCTGCCTCTCTGACTTTGGGTTTACAATGAGTTTATCACCAAAATACGCTTAAAATAACTGTCTAGCTTTTTTTAAATATCTGGGGCCCATTGCATAACAAATTACAACTAATATTACAAGCGGAAGTCTGTTTTCTATCTCTCATAGTAGAAAGAGACTTCCGCTTGTATTATTAATTGTAATTTGTTATGCGTTTTCATTTACTGGGCCTAGTACTGTAAAATAGGATATTCTACTTCTGTCTTCCAATCGAATATGAAAAAGAACATAGATTCGTAAAGTAGCCCCATGTCCGATACCAATAACATTATGTAACGCAACAATAACGTTTGGTAAACAAGTAAACATCGCAACATAGTAATATCCATCTAGAACTTTCGACGTATTTCCTAAGGGAACTACAACTTGATCCTTTCTAGAAGCCGTCTCTAGTTAGTCCAATGCGAAAACAACTTATATAATACTGGTACCTTTCTCTTTAGTTCTTGATACTTGCA
Source organism: Thaumatotibia leucotreta (assembly GCA_025490895.1). Taxonomy (NCBI): domain Eukaryota; kingdom Metazoa; phylum Arthropoda; class Insecta; order Lepidoptera; family Tortricidae; genus Thaumatotibia; species Thaumatotibia leucotreta. Next base: position 11,602 of record JALPQI010008409.1, on the reverse strand, counting down.
GTTTGACTTGTTTTGCTACAGACTAACATGAGACGCTGCATTTTGATGCGTTTGAGAAAAGCGTGAGGATACCACCACAGGTGCAATTTTATTTTCATTGTTTTCTAAGCGTGCCATTTCATGCGTACGTCGCGGGAGTTAGAGAAAAGTGAAATTCACTAGGGAGTTATTGAAATGTTTGATGATATTATTTTGTCTAAAAACTTTTTTCTTTACTCCAAACTGTGATGAAAAAGATTATGCATCACGGTCGATGTAGGTTGATCGACCGTTTAATTGGACACAAAAAAGTTGTAGAAATCCCTTAAACGGAACACCATTATTTATACAGTCTGTATATAAGAAGAGCACATATTATGATTGACAGTCTTTTAAAGTATCAGTTCTAGTGTTACAAATATGTTAAAAACGTACAATTATTTAATGTCATATATGTACCAAGAAAAGACCTAGTTCACCAACCAACGGGAATTCGAACCCGTATGTTAGCTTACACGGCTGATGCCTAAACCACCGGCCACCCAGTCTTAGTAGACACCGGTCACATTACCCTGGTGCAATCTCTTATAAGGCTAGGCGCCTCCAGATAGTGCGACTTCTTAAAAAACACAAATCAGAATATTTTATTTCAAGAGTCTTTTCTAAAAGGTCTCATTTCCACTCTGTCAACGAGGATTGTTTTTCTGTTTTCATAATGTCTATTGGCAAAGTAATAAGCCTTTTTGACAAGACACTCCATATTTCATAAAATAATTTGATTTCTTCCATAAAATTTAGATTAAGAACTGTATTATAGAAATTAGGTAGAAACATGTATATGATATTATAAACATACTGAAGCACATTATGCTCTTGTGCTAAATTTGGAAGGTCAATTGAAAAGTTTGCACATATTAAGCTGTCAGCATTAGAGCAAGCCCCAATATTTACAACGGACATGACATCATACAATGAGGCTCTTCCAAAATTAAATTGTGATGTAAACGATTCGTAAAGTATAGCTCAGATTTAGGTACGTGCAGATAATCAGATAATTTCTGAGAGAAATGAGTTTTCTCTCATTTCATTACATTACGTAGGTGCAAATATGAATTTATTTTTAGAGAAATTCTATTTTTTTTAGTTATATTTTTTGAAGGAAAATAAAATCGGTCAAATGTGAGTTCGATTCACGAAAAGGTGCATTCGTGAATGCACCTAAAGGTTTCAGACCAGTATCTACCTATAGGCAGTAAATTTGTGTAGAGAAAAAACCCCAAAAATACCATGTTTGGTATCTACGAGAGCTCTTTTATTTTTCATTTTTTAGTATGGGTTGTGCCAGAGGCTACCGAAAATTTCTGTCTTCCTATCACAGTTCCCGAGATACATCCCGAGATGATAGCAAATACGAAAATCTAGAAACGATAGGTACTTGGTTACATAGAATCAAACGCATAAATTTAGCGGGGATTTATTCTCGTCCCGCGAATCGTAGCACATGTGGTTCTCCCAAAATTTCTAGACTTTAAATAGACCAGCTCTGCTGTAAACGTTAGGATCTGCGTAATATGCCAGTACGAGCGACAAGCTTAGAAAATAATACCATTATCACCAATGTACTGCTGGATATAGGCCTGTCCTATTACCTACGCGCATTAGATTAGATCACAGGAGACATTACGTCATGTTGCCATGTTGGTTGCCTATAATCGCCACTCCGGGTTGGTGATCGCAGTAGTGTATCCATGCTGACTTTGATGACGCTGTTCCCCATCATTAATCTTCGTTATTTATTAGACATTACTTCCATGGATAACCATGGCAGAGATATCGTTTCTGTGATTGTATGAAATGCGCGATTTGTCCTAATGAGTTACGTGCCCTTCGCGATTCTTATCAACTTCAATTTTATTGTTACTGCTTAATCATATCTTTCATCATTTAAGGTCATTTCCTTGAGAAATCCTTTATTTCAATTTTTAAACACCTTCTTCAGGGTTTTTACGACGATACTTGGTCGTAAGCAGTAATCTAACTATTTTATTGTTTGGAATAATTAAAAGAACTCCCTGATTTGGTTTCAACCAATAAAACCACCAGGTGGCTAGCTTCGGTATACTAAAACTGATTATCGAATAGCCAACGTTTGCTCCATCATGACAAGATTTTTTTAAGCTTGTATTTTGTTTAGGCTCCAGTACACATTGGCCCAACGCACCGTAGGCCAATCTAAGGGATGCCGTTATACGTAAGAGGCAAAGCAATCTGGCGATCTCGCTACATCGCTTTTAGATTGGCCCACATTAGACCAATGTATAATATGGCATTGCGATAAGCGCAAGCGACTGTCCAAGTATCGATGTGATCGTGACGTCATGAGCTGCCTGCACTAGGTAAGCGATCCGAATGACATCTGCGCGTACGCCGCACACGCCCACTTCGGCGGGGGGCAAACAACGCGGTATTTATAGACTTGTTTATGTTTGGAAAACTGCAGATCGCGGGATAACGTGGCGGGGTGGCGAACCGACACCTTTAGATGAGAACGTTGGAATTTCACGTGTTTCTGACGAATATTGTCATATCAAATATTAGCAAAGTTGAAGAAATAATGTAAATCGTAGATAACAGTAACAATAAATGAATCAAATGGAGTGTGATATAAAAGAACAAGCGAAGCGAGGCTGTGTAATAGTAACAGAAGATTAGAAATTCCTATTCCGTTCCGGTTATGAAGTTATATAAAACAATCTCGAAGAATGTGTAAAAATACTAAAAGCCAATAGTAATCTAAAACTTCAGTTCGGCTTCGCTTTTAGTCATAACACGACGTGTCTTTAGCTGCGCCTTACTTGTTATTGCATTTATATTAACCGATTCGTTATCGCGCCGACCGGCCGGCAGCCGGGCCCGTGCGCCTATTGTTTACGTTTAGGTACAAAGTTTATGGGATTGTAAAAACATGAGTGAAAAAAGTTTTGGTGGAAAAATAGACAATGTGAGTGACTGGTCGGAAGACGAAGATATCAATATTCGGCCTAAAATTCTGAATAAGACAAATAAGGAGTTGGCGATTTTGAACGACGAAAGTATGGAAGAATCAATATTACGCATGGATAAGAGAACAAGAAATGCTAGCGATGACACAGATGAGAATGATTTGGAGGGTCATTTTACTTTAGTAGAAAGAAAAAGAAGGTCGAAACGTTTGAATAGAAGTCTGTCACAAAATAACCTATCGGATTTTACTCAGTTAAATGATTTCACTCAACTATCAAAAAAAAGCCACCACGTCGATGCGAGTGTACAGTTCAAGCCATGTGTAGTATGTATCACTTCGAAAGAAGACTTACCTAAGCAAATAGGGTTAGCCAAATTATTGAGATCAGAAGGAATACAAAACATAAATAAAATTACATATAAAAATTCTTGCAAGGTCTTAGTGAAGTTTAATTTAAAAAAGGACGCAGAAAAGTTGATGCAATCTACAAAAATGAATGGTTTGGGCTACAGATGTCAGCTTACTAGTGAGTTGAACTTAACATATGGAATTTTGAGACGAATAGAATTGGATGTTACTGAAGAAGAAATAAAGAATAATTTTGAATGTATGTACAAAATTATGTCGGCTAAAAGGCTTAAACGGCTTGATGACCATGGGGCATGGGTCGACAGTGAGACGGTGAGAGTTTGTTTTCAGTCATCCACTTTACCTCCATATGTGTATGCATATGGTTATGGAATTAAGGTGGAACTAAACTATTTCCCAGTTACGCAATGCTCAGGGTGCTGGAAGTATGGCCATCTTCTTAGAATGTGCCCGAGCAAGAAGAAAATATGTCCTAAATGTGGAGGTGCACATGATAACTGCGAAATAACCACCTTTGTATGTGTTAATTGTAAAGGCAATCACATGGCACTTGACAAAACTTGTCCATCGTACCAAAAAGAACGAAATATTCGAATGATCATGACTAAAGAAAATTGTACGTACAGGATAGCATTAGAGAAATTACTATGTCAAGAAAAAGAAGACCCCATCAACAGAGTTTTGTCGGAACTGGAGGTAGCAAATGGACATATAACAGCAACAGCGAAATCAGTCTCATTGGCTACAAACTATCGAGATGCACTTCTTAGAAATCTACCAAGCCGAAATTACAATTCAAGGTCTGAAATGGAACACGATGAAAGCAACGAAGAAAGTGATTTACGGGAAATACGTAGACATAATCCGGTTTCGAAACAGAAAAAAGTTAAAAGTACGACGAAAGGTAATACACTTAACAAAACACGGATAGAACAAGACACGGAAATTGGAAGTGAAGAAGATAATACGAGACTGGACAATACACATGATCAAGAAAATCAACATGAAAAAACTAATCGGTTCTCATGGGTTATATTCTTAAAGAAGGTTAAAAGTATAGTAGTGTCGGATAAATCTATGGAAGAAAAAATTAAACTAGGATTTAAATTAATAATGGACACTATTACTAAATTTGTGTTTAATAATATTATGAGAAAAGATAATTTTTTGAGTAGTATAATTTCAATTTTTTGTAATGGATAAAGAGCTATATCTAAATATAATACAATGGAACGCACAAAGTATACGGCCAAAGCATGTTCAGTTGGAAGCAATTTTAAGTCAAGAAAAAATTCATATTGCTATAATAAGTGAAACCTGGTTAGATGAGGACACAGTTCTAAAATTTAGTGGTTATAATGTATTCCGCTGTGACCGAGATGACGCCTATGGGGGTGTAGCCATCATTATTCATAAGTCTATCCAGTCGTATTGTATTTCTTGTCCTATTGGTAATCCTGAGATTGAAATTCTACACGTCAAAGTTCTGAACTGTAAGTACTTAGAAAATATTATAGCGTTATACTGTCCTTCCTCTGTAAGTACAACACAAGGCGATTGGGATGATATTTTTTCAAGATTTCCTAAATTATCGATTATAGCGGGTGATCTAAATGGGCATAACACTAAATGGTCCTATAAAAATAACGCTAGAGGCATACAATTGGCTGATGCAGCACTTAATAATATGCATGTCCCTTTAAATGACCGAAGTTATACCAGGGTTAAATTGGTTAACAATAGGTTACAAGAGTCGGCACCGGATGTCACTTTTGTCTCTACTGATATAGCCATTTATTTTAATTGGAAGGTTACTAATGAAAATTTGGGCAGTGACCATCTGATAATTAAATACTCTATGACTTTTAACTGTAAGTTATTGCTTAGCGTTAGGCGTAACTTTAAAAAGGCAGATTGGGTAGCATACAGTGAGTTCATTAAGGAACACCTTCCCATGCTGTTGCCAGATCTGACGGAGGTTCAAAAAATGTATGATGATTTTTTATCGCTTATAAATGAATCCGCCAATAAATATATCCCAAAAATTAAAATATGTAACAATCCCGTACAACGATTTACTCCTAAGCAATACTGGTCTTCGGATTTATCTCAAATAGTTGCACAAAGGCGGTTAGCGCTCAAGGAGTTTCGTCGTAATCCAACACCAGAAAAATTAAATACATTAGAAAAAATTTGTTTGGAAAGTAAAAGGAAAATCGGTCAGGCAAAGGCCGAAAGTTGGCATAAATTTTGTAACAACTTGAGCGAGTCAACTACAGCATCTGAAGTATGGAGAAAAATGCGCTGGGCCAAAGGTGTCCGAAGCAATACGTTTAATGTGTCTGAAGATAAGAAAACAGAATTACTGCATAGCCTAACTCCTGACTCCGTAACACCGAAAAAACCCATTATAAAGTCAGAAAATGTCCAATTAGACCAGGAGTTTAGTATTCACGAATTAATGTGTTGTATTAAAAAAAAAGATACGGCACCCGGAGACGACCAAATAACCTATTCAATGATTTTTAACTTACCCATGTGTGCCAAAAAGCATTTGTTGAAACTATATAACTTAATGTTTGCTAATGCATTTGTACCAAACCAGTGGCGTAGTATACAAGTGGTACCTATTCCTAAACAAGTAAATCGCAATGACAGTAATGTGGAACTTCGACCTATATCCTTACTATCATGTATTTGTAAAATTTTTCACGTGATGCTTACTAAACGGATAGAATGGTACGTTGAAAAGAACAAAATCTTTTCAGAATCACTTATAGGTTTTAGGCGCGGACAGTCTTGCATCGATGCCTTGGTCCGTTTGGTCACGTACATACAAATAGGATTTTCTGAAAAAATACCAACCCTCGCCTGTTTCTTAGATATAGAAAATGCCTATAACAATGTATTAATAGAGAAAGTTGTAACTACATTGGACGAATTGTTGGTCGGCTCTAAGGTATGCAATTACATGTGGGAATTTTTAACTAGGAGAAAGCTCAAAATTAAAAGTGATAATAATCATAATATTGAAAGATGTTGCAGAAGAGGTCTGGCTCAAGGTGACCCTATATCTCCTTTGCTATTTAACATTGTGACCCACAAGATAGCTAAGTTAACTGTAAATGTAATGCTGTCCCAATATGCTGATGACTTAGTCATTTATAAAAAGTCATGTTCCTTAAATGAAAGCGTAACGAGTGTACAAGTGTCGTTAAATGAAATAGCAATCATGTTAGAAGAAATAGGGTTAGAAATATCTAACAGTAAAACCAAAACTTGTTTATTTACAAGAGGGCGCAAACTACAAAACATTTATTTAAATCAGGGAAAGCATGAAATATGTTTGGTGGACAAAATTAAATACTTAGGTTTCTGGTTAGACAAGTCATTATTATTTAGCAATCATATAAATGAAATTAGTACGAAAATATCTAAATACATAAATATATTAAAAATTCTGTCAGGACCGAATTGGGGAGTACACCCGTCACATTTAAGAAGGATGTATATAGCGTTAGTCCGCAGTAGGCTAGATTATGCATGCTTTTTGTATGATTGTTGCGCCCAGGTGCATGTAAGTAAATTAGATAAATTGCAAAATCAGGGACTAAGGGTAATTGGCGGCTTTATAAAAACTACACCAATTCATGTAATGGAGTCGGAATTAGCTATATTACCCCTACATTTCCGAAGATATTATTTAGCTTACAAATATTGTCTTAAATGTTTATCATGGACCAAAAATGTAACTGTGGAATTGTTGGAATTGCTAGAATCATCAACCGAATGTCGCTATTGGCTTAGAAAGAAAAAACCTTTGCTGGCAGTAATTTACAGCGACATAAAATATGAAAGGGTATTTGATTCAAATCCTCTTAAAATGTTTAGGCTGAATACTTGGGTATCTAGTATAAATGTTAGAGATCTAATCAAGTCTAATTTAGAATTGGTGAAAAGTTCAAAAAAGTCATACCATTCTAGTGACATAAGGAATAATGTTTTATTAGAAATAAGCGAAAAATATGGAAATTGGCACAAAGTTTACACAGATGCATCTAAAAACAGAAATAGTATTGGAGCAGCATATCGTGACCCTTTATTGAATGTAAATGTTTGTTATAGCGTAATGTCAGAAGTTTGTATTATGTCAGCGGAACTATTCGCGATCTCTGAGGCCATTTCATACGCAGTTAGTCTAAAATACAGGAACATAGTTATTTTTACAGATAGTAAAAGTGCTTTGCAACATGTAGCTCGCTGTGCCTCTGGTACCAGAGGTACAGCGACAGCTTATAAGATATTAGATAAATTGCACTCACTACCTGCCGAAATGACTATGAAATTACAATGGATACCTGCGCACATTGGATTAAAGGGCAATGAGGAGGTAGATATTTTAGCGAAAGATTCTTGTATAAATGGAGCACAAGTTTTCATTACACCAGACTTTACGGAAAAGTTACATAAGTATAGTAATAAAGTACATGGTATGTGGCGTGAATACTTTGATGAACGTTCCAAAGAAAAGGGTGTATGGTACAGAACTATGCAATCCGAACCTCCTCATGTCCCTTGGTTTGCGAATACTAGGTTAAGCAGAAATTTAATCAAAATAGGTTTAAGACTCCGTTCAGGACACATTCCACTAAATAAGTTTGCATTTATTATGAATAAAGTACCATCCCCAAATTGTGAAGTTTGTAACGTTGTGGAAGATGTTCAACACATATTAGTGGAATGTGTTCGAAATGAAGGTGGTCGGCAATTATTGACGACATCACTTAATGTTAATAGGTCAGATATGGGGGCTTTTCAAAGCATCTTATCTGCACCAACTACTGAAGAAGCAAAAGAGATTTACCTGTTTATTAATAATTATCTTAGTCAGTACTCCAAAAGAAAGTAATGTACGTTTATGTAGAATGTAATTAAGATTAAGGTACGATGGGACTGACGTAATCATTGGATTAAAAGTCCCTAATTAAATAAAGAGAAAAAAAAAAAAAAAAAAAAATCTAAAACTTGAATCATCATATGTGGGCTCAATCATTATGATTCAAATTGCACAGCGCCCTTCGCAAATTTTGGAGATTTATCTCTGTTACTCTATTGACGCCATCGGTGGTGTGACAGAGACGAATCCCCGAAATTTGCGAACTTCGGAGTTCATGGTAGGCCAACTGGCTAGCCATGAAGGCCAATGTTGTTGGACGGAAATGTCAGGACTTTTTGAATGGTGTTAGGAATTTTGTCACATCTGCTTTACTTTTTTCTTTATGGTAATGAAAATAAATCTATTTTCGAATACCCCATTTTTAAGAATATATTACAACATTTACATCAAGCAAGGGCCCAGGGTAAAACGTAATTACCATTTAGCGTCGATAGGAAATAAAATTATTTTCTGCATACTCACTCGTTAATTGCAATTACGAGTCGTCAATATCGGCATCGCTTCATTTCGAGAAAATTTAATTAAATTGTGGGGGAATGAACGCTCATGCACAATTTACACCTATTAACCCTCCAGAGAAGGATGTAACTGATGAATTTGGAACATCAATTCCTACATGCTTTTTCTAAAAACCCAGTTTCACAAACAATTTGTAAACGTTTTCTTTAGCAGTTCTTTGTTACAGTTGACAAAATACCTTTATAATTAATAATAGATAAATCCCAAAAAAAATTGCCTTTTCACCTAAATTTGAACCAATGAACAAAAAAATCAACAAATTAATTTGGTAGACCTAGTCCAAATTTCCAGAAGGAACTGAAAGAAATAGGAAGTGGATAACATGGTAGCTGCACATACAAATGGAAGAGACAGACACTGAGAGCAGACCCCAGATGATGAGACAAGGGTTAGGAAAACAAGATTCTAACGTCAATAGAAATTGCGAACAATGTAAATGAAATGGCGTATGTAATAAGAGTTCATTAAATAACATGTGGATTTAACAGTGTTTCATGAGTTGATGAAAATAGACATTTTGGATACGGTTTGTTTACATTGTTCTATTGACACCGACTACGTAATAATTCAAATAGTTTGACCAAATTACGCGATCCCGAAAGCGAATGAAGCGAGTTGCAAGATGTTTACGTCAATGAAAACGAATGCCAAGTATGTGACGTCCGGCATCTATCGATTCGTCGAGTCGACAAGAACATGCAATTTGTTAGAACAACATGACAATGAATAACTGTCAGTACAATCATGACTGATAATAGTGCTAATTGATGTAGGTTCGATGACAATCTTGTAATAGAATCACACATTGTTTTGTAAACACTTGTATTGCATGCTTATTTCGGCATGAACAGTAGGTATAGTGCATAAAATGCATAATCCCTTGCCGTCGTAGTTTCGCACTAATTTCCGAAGCCATATTGCTGACACTGAACTTCATTACTTCAGTATCTATTGTTCTGAAGGGAGGCAATTGAAGCAAAAACATAATTCACATGTCTAATTAAACGACAATGTACTATAAATGTCTCAACAATTGTATGGCGTTCTTCCAAATAAATGTAGGTACATAAGAACAAATACGTGTACAACTGTAGATACTCCCAAAGCATTTAAAGAGCCTGCAGCGGGTCTAAATCATCACTGAAGTTAAAAATGTATAGAGTACGGCCGTTGGTTATCATTCCATAAGTTTATTTGCCACCCAAATTAATAAAAAAAAAAAAAGAAAGTCGTGGTATGTACTAATATTAACTATGGTATACAGGGTGGAACGGAACGACGATCCTTCCCACTTCCGGCCGAGTCTACCAAACACTACGATAAACTTTCGGTATAGTACAAGTATCGAATAATTAAAAAAAAAAACCCTCATACAAAGTGCGTGATTAGTTAGAGTTCAATAGTATCGAAAAGTCAATTTTCCATGTAGACTTTCGATGTTGGTCCCATACTGAAAGTTCATCGTAATGGTTGGTAAACTTTGTCGGTAGCAGGACAGATCGTCGTTCCGTTCCACCCTGTATAGTATGTATACTTATGAAAAGGCCTTAAAACTATAACCTCATTCAAGAGACGTAACCATGGAAGCGCCTAAACACCTTTGTTTCGAAATGCGACAGGTAAGAATGAATTGCTAGGTTTATGTAAGATTTATTACACCGAGTGTCTCCCTGATCTTTGCAAGAGTAAAACACTAAGGCGAGCATCCTTTTTATACAGAATTATGTATTAAAAAAACGTATCTACTCACGTAACTTACGCGGAAACTTGGAAAGTCAAGTTCTAGTGCAGTAGAGGATCCTAGTGACGGATCGAAGCAACATGATATTAGGTGTTTATAAACTTTTCAAAATATCGTGCCACGGAACCACCAATGCCATGGCATTCAAATATCAATGTTCGTATTCCATGAAGGTGCATTCAGACCAAACGAGCATTCGCTATTCTATCCCCCACTCTACGAAATCAACGAATCACGTTTTGTGTAACGATCGAATTTCGTAGAGTAGGGGGTTAGAATAGCGAATGCTCGTTTGATCTGAATGCACCTTAAGATGCAACTCCTGAAATCCTTTTATGATGGCATCATTACTATCATTAATGAGTTCATTATATTGATTCAACTCTAGCACGGGCGCGGCATATAGCTTCATCGCCTGGCTTTCAAAGGGTAGTACATTAGTAGGTATTTTCACCAGATTGCCTGAATTTTACCACGATCGCAAAAATCACATCGTTTACCTCGTGATACGTCGCAATATTGGCTTGTATTAACATATTTATACGGCAGACAGTATGGAAATGAGCGCTTCGGAGCTAGGGGAATGTGCAGTAAATAGGAATGGGGGAGTCCACTCCCATACAGCGAAATAACAGCAAAAGGCGGATTAGGTAAGTCTGTGAAAAATACGTAAATGATATGATTGCCGCAAAGATTGAAATATAATTTTTAGTAAGAAGATCTAAGAATGTTTTCTTGCGACAAATTTTCGGAAAGTGAAGACTTTACGTCTCTATTTAAAAAACACAATCAATTAAAATTAACTAACTTAAATCAAAAAGAGTAAAAGACATTTTTTAGTACAGATGGTCCCTTTTTTAGGCGTTAGTGCGAGAAGTGGCTCATTTTACGCCAGGTCTAAAACTTGGGAGGGCCTTCTGTCCTAAAAAACGTCGTACGAGACACGTGCAAAAAGGAAATTCGTAACTCGTGTCCATTTAAACCACTCCTTCGGTCGTGTTTTAAAACATCGCCACTCGTTTCGGATTTCATG
>JALPQI010008408.1:0-39518 GCA_025490895.1 Thaumatotibia leucotreta | reverse complement strand
ACATTTTAAAAGTGAAGTGCTATGAGAGTTGATTTTCTTATTAAACCCTTATTGTCATTTAAAAGCACTCCTTTCCTATTGAATTGTATGATGAAAATCACGACTACACTCCTACCAGTTGCTATTGGCAACAGGAAAAGGGGCTCTCTACAGTTCAGCTGAACACGCATTTTTTCTTTCCTGTGGTCGATAGTAATGATTTTTGTCATACAACGCAAAGAAAGAGGAGTACGTTTAATGAAGATATAAGGCTTTTATAAAAAAATCAAGCTTTATAGGCCTTAACTTTTAGATTGTCCACCGGAAAGACTTCGAACATGGGTTTGCTTTTGAGTTTTGACCCAATCGTTTGTCGTAGTTGCCGTCACGTTCTAACAAGTATGCAAGTAGGAAAGGGACGCGTAGCATGATAATGGGATAAAACGGGGCCATCATAAGCCACATTGTGGACTCGTGTTTATCGTTTGTCGTCGTTGCCGTCATGTTCTATCAAGTGGGCAAGTGCGAAAGTGAGGCACAACACGATTTATTTTATTCTTTAGGATAAAATCGTGATCACCATAAGTCACCTGATAATATTATTATGTTCGTACTTCTCATCCAAAATATTCACCAGCTGAAAAGGATGGGCGTTATCTAAGTTGCCACCGTAATTAATCATATTAGGGACCCATAATGCCAAAGACTGCTGAAGCAATATGAATCCCTATTCATAATTCTAAAGCAGGACTTTGGTAAGCAACTTTAGGATACCCAGGAACATTCGAAACTTTATTTTAACAGACTTAATTCGAAGGTTTCATCTAATAAGCCTTGTAAATTAATATTTAGTAAATCGCTGCTTCCTAAAGTAATAATAATGAAGTTTCCAAAACGAAATGTTTTCCTGCTTTAACAGAAAAGCGAAAATTCCGGGGGTTGTATTCTGGAATTAATTTATCGTCTTAAAGACACTAGAGATAATCTTAATTTATGATCGTTAAATTATGAAGAAGGGCTGGATTATTAGATTGTCAAAGGATTAAAATTTATTAATACTGATTTATCTTTCCTTAGTACAGAAGACCGGTAGTGCAAGTTTGGGCAAACACATTTTTCTTGTTAAGTATAAATATTGTAGATACGTTGCTTTCTATTTTATTTTAAACTAAAGAAAATAAAAGGCGCATTTAATTAAGTCATGTTCACGTTCGTATTTCAATTAAAAACTCCTTAGTTTGTTCCAAACTGGCAGATGCAATAACTTCGCCATCAATGTTTAAAACTAATTAATAGCTTATGTTTACCTGCCTTCTCATTGAAATAAACTAAGCTTTCACTCAGTTGTGTCAAGGAAAGTTAGACTGTAGGAATTTAGTTTTGATGACGCTTTAGCAGCGTATTCGAGCTCTTATTGCTTTTTGTTTATTTATCTACTGTACACTATCTGTTTCAGGTGAAATGTCTCATGAAATATTATTAGTTTCGGTTACTGCTTATCATGATTCCAGCAGCTAGAAGACGTCCACGGGTGGACACAATGCCCCAGGGATCGAACGCCGAACCCACCACTATCAGCTTCCTGCTGACCAACGGATTTCCTTGATCATAACTGGATCACCAGTCCGTCTGATTCGAGGTCTTCCCACGCTACGTCTTCCAGTGCGTGGTCATCAGCCAAGAACCTTTCTGCCACATCAGCCATCAGTTATCCGTATAATGTACCCACCTAACTGGCTTATAAGGCAGGCATTAATTTGAGTTACGTTGACAGCATTTTTTGTGAAACAAATGAAATTATTTCATTAAGTAAGTATGTTGATTTGTGTTTTATATGCATCAGCCGCGAAAGCTGAATAGGTGGATTTGATCCCCACTTCGGATGTTGGTGAATTTCATCTTTCTTCTTTGACCTTGGTTCTGTCGATCTCCTCGTTCCTGATTCGATCATTGCTGTGTATAATATTCGAACATTTCAAACCATTGTATTATACACACAAAATGGGTTTTCGATAGATAGAAAGAAACGTTCATTAGTGATAAATAATTATACAGATGAACACAAAACCAAACAACATTGTCATGAAATAGTCTCGACTCAGCGTTAATGGGTCGATGGAAAAAATATGTAAATATTTAAAGACCTTCAAAGTTTAACGTCAGAATTTTTGTGTCACAGAGTTAAATTTTGTGTACCTAACCGTTTTGGCAGGAAAAAAAAGGCGCGATAAATTCATTTTTTTACGAGTGATCAACAAACGAGCCTATTTTTTTTATTTTGTCGCCTTTTTCGAATGCCTAAGGTTGTTGGACAGAATACACACTATACAGGGTGTTTTTTTATCATTAGCCATATTACAATATGTGTTGGGTAAAGGCGTAAAAAAATATTTGGTAAAACAAAAATAATCCATTTTTCATTATCCTTTTTGTTATAGATTTTTTTTTAAATCCCATTATCTAACGAATGTTTGGTCACTATGATCACTTGCTTACTTTGCGTACTGCCCCACCTAGTATGCGCTCATAACTGCCAAATCAGATTGGAAAGGGTGTTTGAGTTTGCAACTTTAATTAACCCGCATAAGGTAACTAATTCAATGCGTTATAACGTACGTAACAAGTTTCCTACGCGTGGTGGAGAATGGAGGTGGAGCTTAACTTGCAGGTAAAACCCACGAGACAGCATTATCAGTCTATCGCATACAGTACTAATAATGAGGGTATTTTGAGTTGCGCGCCGATCTGAGGGTAGTTTGACTCGAGCGTGTTCACGTGTTCTTTGTTTACAGAGTGCTGTACAAATGGCACATGGCATCTTGCGATTAGCCGAGCCAGCATAATTTGACCTCAAGAACGGAGTAACTTAAATGTTCCGTCATACAAACGCGTACTGGTTTACCTCAGATATCGATTCTAATGCACTCTCTAAGCAAATTGAATTGTTGATGACAACGAGCAGGTACAGGTAGGTATGCGCTTGGGCAGTTTTAATCAAATAACAATCGTGTGTGCATGTAGTTAGGACATTTTATTCATTGTTTAGTGCCGATGGTGGGGTGAAGTGACGTCGGCTGATCGGTGCTTGTGATCAACTCCTGATTGGCTAAAACTTGACTACTCAAACCTGCTACCCTTTTGTTTGCCATCGAATCGCATGGATTGAAACAAACTTGCCTAGCGACCACAAATTATGTTTTTGCCGGATAAAAAACGTGAAAAAAAGCTAAAAAAAAGTGTCACTTTTTTTTTCAAAAATGTTGTGTACTGGTGATCGCGAATGACATATCCAAATTTGGCTAACGACATAACAAACACCCTGTATAATTAGTAAGACTTAACACAATGACGCGATCGTGACTTTGTTTTGAAGGCCTTAACATGTGTATTTTTTTTGTGATCGACCCTAATACTTGCAAGATCAGAGAAATGGTTTTAAACTTAACTTTAAAGTTACTGACCTTAAGCTAAGGAATATCCTATTAGAGAATATAAAGTAGATGACAGGATTCGCAGCCGAGTTGAGCGGCGCCAGACTCTGGATGAGCGACGCGATGGCCACGTTTGCCTGAGTGTCGGGGACATAGTCGTATACTTGCAGCAGATCGAAGATCATGTAGGGTGACCAGCAGAGGACGAACACTGGGGACAAAAATATATGATTTAATATCATGGGACAATTGACACCTAGGCAAGTGAGAGAAACAAATCTCTCTCAGAGAAATCCACATAGATACTAAGCCTGTAAGAAATACATTTTTGTGACAGCACACAAATAAATGCCTTCCTTTGGATTCGAACCCGGAACCTCCAGCTTCGTAGGTCGTTATTAACTAAGCTGCTTTTTTATACATTAGATAAACATTATGTTGACCATATTAAAATATTATCGAACCGGGTTACTCACGTATTAAAGTCCTATTTAAGAGGGTCCTCGTCCGGGCCATTAAGAGGCCCGGACGAGGTCGAAACATGTCGAGCAATCATCGACTTAAATACGTGAGTAACCCGGTTTGATAATATTTTAATATGCTTGTGTCTCACGCTAGTTATGTGTTGACCACATACATTTCAATAGAATTTTAACCTTATTCATTCAGTGTAATGGCTCAGATAGATTAAGGGATTTTTAACTTATCTTAAAATGAAAACCCATTTATAACAATTAAATAATAATTATGTGTATTTTTTTGGAAAAACAGTCGCAAGTTTTTTGCCTGCATTGATTTTTTATTCCAATACTGTAGTTGGTGGCCACCAATGGCTCTAGCATATTATGTTTGACAGCAACTCGCAGCTTCACATCTCTTTTGAATCAATTCAATCGAAAAGAGACGCGTAGCTGCGAGATGCTGTCAAACACAAGATGTACATACTTGTGTGGCAAATCGTACAAAATGTAGTGGCCAGTGACATAATCTTTAGGTTATATAAAAACCATCAAGGCGACTTTGGTGGGAAGATTTTCTGCCGATCGGCCATTATTGTCCGTTTATTTGCCAAAGATATTAATCAAAAACGAAAGGAAGAAAACATAATAAATTGCTGAGTTCCTTATAATTTAATTACTTCTTGTTTTGTTTATCGTGTACTTTTAATAAAATGTGCTCTCGTAATAATAATTTGCGCGGAGGGCTATGTAATCTTCTTATTAAGTTCGAACTTCTGATTTACTCGGAAGTCTTCATCAGATATTTTTAAAATAGAGGTCAATCAATTTATCTTTGTACCTAATTGAGTAATAAGAAACAATAAAATTACGTATTTATACATACCAGATAATTTATTTTTATTTCGTTCATTTTCATAAAGCATGTAGGTACCGATAAAAAACTGTAAAATTCAAATGAAAAAATCGGGTCAATATAGTTAAAAAGTTGTAATTTTTGGCTTTTGTAATTAACTAGGAGGTGTTGTCATATTTATACTTAGGCTTTTTCGATTCCAATGGGAACAAAATGTCCCATGGGGTTTTTCCTATTTTGTTACTATTTTCCATACAATTTGTATGGTGATAACAAAGGAACCAAACACGGAAAATGTACGGAAATTTTGGGACTTTTAACTTTCTCTTGGAATCGAAAGAGCTATGGTACCTATGAATTCAAAATTATGGAAATGGATAAAATAAAAAGAAATGCTCACCAATCGATAGACTATCATCATGATCATCCTCTCAATCTACTGGACCTACCTTATATTATTTACCTGTTTGGACGCATTAAGATAAATACCCATGGTTGCCACGTGGGATCGGATTAGCACAAGCAGTATTATAATTATGGTGACGGCAGCAGAAATACACTTGTCGCCAACCAAACTTTTCCTGCGGGTGTCGAAGGAGTCGATTAAGGGACTATTTAAAGTGTCACTGAACATTAATTCATTGAAGATTGATGATAGGTAGCAGCATCATCAAATCATCATAGTGGACACACTATTGCGAATACTGCGATCGCTAAACCGCTTGCTCAGCGTATGCGTATAACCAATTATTATACTGCATTATACCAATGCGTCCATATGCATAGCTAATAAAAATAAATAATAGAATAGGCCGTTGTCCAGCAGTGGACTGAGATAAGCTAACGACGTGATTGATATAATTATGTGTGATGTAAAATACAGTAGTTGCAATTTTTTTTCTCTTCAAATAAACATTTCCGTATTCGACAAAAATATACAAAATTAGAAATAGAATATTATAAAACAACAATATAAATAAATATATGTAGCTTTTAAAAATGGTACCCGGCCGTGGCCTGGTACCAAAGATGCTGGCAGCATTACCCCGCTGGATCACGAGGCTGATCTGTTGAGCAAGGTAGCTGCCAGCTCTTTGGTCTTTCATGGTATCTTTGAGTCTCTTTGAATTTTCGTAAAGAGTCTATAAGCGCCAGGGCCCCATGGACCCAGGGTCTCGATGTTATGAATTAAATTAATGGAGAGGCCTTATTAACTTTATTTTGTCATGTTCAATTTTAGTGTAACCTTAATTGTTAATTAAATTCTGACCTTCATGATATTAACTTCTTTTTTAATCGAACATAAAAACCGTGTGGTTCTTCAAAATTTAACGGCGAAATTTTATGGTGATTTTCCACGAGTTTACCAAAGCCGTAAAATAATAATAAACGGCCTTTACATTATGTGGCTCGTAAATATCCGCCATCTTACATTTCGTCCACTATAAATTACTCTGATGATTCTAGCCAACGCCTGAATCAACAAAAGTACTAACTGGGCCCTTACTTTAGTAGCGTTAGTAGATTCATTCGCAGTAATTATCAATTAACACGACACATCCACACCGAAATTCCCATAGAACGAACAAACCGCACACCGCGAACCACGATCGACTTGTTGCCTATCACACTTTTGGAGTAATTTGCAAGAACACTTATGCTTAGCACATGATTGGCGCGACAGTATCTCGCCGCGAGATAGTCTATCCGTCTCTCTTTTGTTAATAGAGCTAGTGTAGGACGGGAGATCTATCTCGCGGCGACATACTGTCACCAATCATGTGCTAAGCCTGTAGCTGGCCTAGCCAAGATGTAATTTTCTACAATCGTATACGATAAGCGATAAGTGACGTGACCATAACAATGTATGGAAATGGTCGCGTTACTTTTCGTACGGATCTATCATTCTCATACATTTATTACTTATCGTAGGTATACAATTGCAGAATGGTATTTTGGCACTTTGGCTTCTCACTTTCTATGCACTAACTTATGTATAGCAACATTTGTATAAGTAACTCTTTATTTATCTGTGCATTAAACACATTTTTAACTTTATTTTATCTTATCTATCTTAAGTCTGCTGAGTGAACATTTCGATCGTGTTTCGATCTGTGATTTGTGCTTCAAAAATCGTGGTAAGAGCTCTTTGGCGAAAGCACTAAACGAGACTCTATAAATTACCTGGGCGACGTGTCACCAATTTAGTTTTTCGGTTACTCGATTTATTATACGTCATTACTCATTAGTATTAACGAGCACTACGTACGTATGATTAATTAAAGAATCCTCTAAGAATATAAATGCTATAATAGTACATTGTGTATTTAGGGCGGTAAGTAAGAATTTGCGCAAGCCGAAGGCGCGGGCTTTACTTCAAACGAGTTCATAATTCTTGTACCGCCCGTGGTACACACAATGTTTTTCATCACACCTGTGATGCAAAAAAGTAAATAAAACAATATTTTTTCACAAACCTACTCTAAAATGGTCTAAATCAGGGATGACTTAATTTCATCATTTTCATAAAAGAAATCTCGGCGCGGCGCGCGGCGTGCGCCGGACCGCGCTAGTGCGACATAATGTTGTATGAAAATCCTTAACGGCCTACTGATAGGACGTAATGATGACGCACCTACGGCGCGCATCACCGCAGCGTATTGGCGCACTTACCGAACAGGTGTGATGAAAAAATAAATGACAAACAGTAGGCGTAGCATTGATGCAACAGTATATCGGCGCAAGATAGGCTCACCGTCACTTATTAGCGATGGTAATATAACAGGGACGGATATTAGTCTATGTCGCTTCGAGATACCTACTGTTGCTTTAGTCAGGTCACACTGGGTCAGCCTCTGTAGCCTAGTTGGTAGAGACCCTGCCTACAAAGCTGGAGGTTCCGGGTTCGAATCCCGGCGGGGGCATTCTTTGTGTAATTATTTATCACAAAATGTTTGTTCCTTGGTTGTGGCTGTCTATGTATTTAAGTGTCTATATATCTATCTATTAACATATATCGTCGCCTGGTACCCACATCACAAGCCTTAATTGACCTTACCGTGGGACTAGGTCGATTGTCCCAAGGTATTTATATTTATATTATATTATACAGGGTGTTTGGGATAACGATGTAGGAATTTCTGGAGGTGGTAAAGGAGACTAATTGGAAGAGTTTGAACCCTATTTACCTTAGTCCAATATGTGACAGTTTTTTTAAATAAAAAAAAAATGAACTCATACTTGCCTACTAACTACAAGAAACTTATTTTGTTTGGTGACGGCGTTCAACAATTGATCGACGATAACTTTTAAACTAATTGCTATTTTGTTGTACTTTTTTATGCTAGTAATCAAAACCTAGAAAATCAAGCATGTTTTTACACGAATAGGAAGACTCATATCCCGACTACTTTTTTTTTCACAGGCCGATAAAGTTTAATTTACTGTTAGAAATTAGTAATGATGAACTAGAAAAATTATTTAAAAAAATGTAGTGTGTGGCAAGTGGGAGTTCAATGTTTTTTATTTATTATTCAACTAATTGTTATGTTATTTTGTTTTTTTGTTATGGTATAAAACGAAACATTTAGAAAAACGTGATTTAAAAAAAAAACTGTCACATATTGGACTAAGGTAAATAGGTTTCAAACTCTTCCAATTAGTTTCCTTTACCACCTCCAGAAATTCCTACATCGTTATCCCAAACACCCTGTATACATGTGCAGCTCTTGCGCGTGCGTGTGTGCCTACATAGTCAGACTCTGTACCGGCCGTCTCGTTTTGATTGGATGTATTTATTAAAAACGCGCATACGCTACACAAGCGGTGTGCCATCTAATATGACATTTACATACGCTACAACGCGCACGCCACGCACCCGTCTAAAAATTATCTCCATTATATTTTAACCCCCTTATTCATAAACGTTTGTTAACTTAACAAGCCGCTAATAATAGCTTGTCTTTCGGTCTTAACAAGGTGTCCATAAGAGCAAAAGGGACAAACAATTATTAGCGGCTTGTTAAGTTAGCAGACGTTTATGAATAAGGGGGTAAAACGCTGTCAAGGTTCTGGTTAGTTACTCCAATAGTAGACAAAGGTCAGAAATTTTGCAAAAAAAAAACGTTAGGTACTCTTAAGACTCTTAACTAATATATCTATCGAAAATTATTAATTTTATTCCTCGCGTTACAAAATTTACTCTTATTTATTCAAAGCTGACAGATTTTGGGGAAACTCCCGACATTTTAACGAGTCTAACCTTTTATCTAAACAGTGTTTATGGCCCATCCGATAAAGTTTCATGGGGCTTCTATTCAAAGTTCGGTCAATGACACCATTATGGCACTATGTATAGTCAGCCAGACACACGGCTATCTAATGTCATGCTGCAAAGGTCTTTGTAACCGATTTCATAAAAGGAGGAAGTTCTCAATTCGACCGTATGTTGTTTGGGTATTTCTTATTTAGATTTGTGAGTTGTCACAGCCATGTACAGAAAGTTAAGGTTACCTAGACTTAATTTTCTATATTTTTATATATGAACGAGAAGCTTTAAGCAGGGGCTACTTCACAAATAAGTATCAAAATGTTAGACTTCCTGGGAACCCAAACATGGTCGTGACACACCTGTCATACTAAATAAGAATCACCCTTTTTATGTTTGTTACCTCAGAATTGCCGACGCGGTGAACCGATTTGAATAATTATTTTTTATTTGAAAGTTGATGTTTCTGTTCTGACAAATAGCATCTATGAGAAGATCTTATTTATAAGTAATATTTTTGCATTATATGCGCGACAAATAGACGGATAACACAAAACACGCTAACTGATTTCGATATATGATAATTATTTTTTTCAATATTGCTAATCTCTCGTTTCTGCTAGAAAAATATCTAGGTATGGTAATGGGACTTCGTACTACTCAACAACAAAGTACCAAGGTTACCTTCTTTTGACACGTGCAATTGACAAGTGACACAACACACAACATCTTGAAAATCGCTATAGGCATTTGATGACCCAAACGTGTAAAATGCCAACAAAAAACTTTTACGGTCGACCTTACACGATAATTACAAACTCGTAAAAAAATCACAGTGATACGAAAGTGCGGGCAAATTAGAAATAAATTAACATCTTAAAGCTCTATATTTAGCCACGCCCACGATATTTTGGCACTTCAAACATTTGAAACATTTAGATTGTTACTTTATATTTTCCGGTTTTTGAAGAACTAATGTTCAACAGCAGTTTTAAATCACTTTGTTGTAGTGAAAGCTTTTTTCTAGAGGAAACAGTATTCTGTCATGTCATGTCTGAACACGGAACATGTCATGTTTATGTGACATGTTGTGTTGTGTCGTGTCATATTCAAAGTGATGTCAGCTCATTAGTTCATGTATTTGATGTGACTGGAGTTGTATAGCTTCACAGTTTTAATATTGCAGTCATATTTATTATTTGTCGCGTTGCTGTAAACATCATGTCATGACACTTATTTATTTGGTTCGTATATTCAACGCGAAAACTCTGATTTTGTGCGTTATTTCAAAAAAGTAAAATAAATATCTTGAGACATTTTACACAAATCGACCTGTTCCTACGGTAAGCTCAATTAAGGCTTGTGAGTCTTGTGACGCTAAATACGAGTAGATACATATAGATACCTAAATACATAGACAGCCATGACCTAGGAACTAATATTTGTGATAAAATAAATATACAAATAATGCTCTCGCCGGGAATCGAACCCGTAACCTTAGTAGGCAGGGTCACTACCAACTGGTCTTCGGAGGCTGACAATTTATATTTATCTTAAATGTTTGAAATAATTTTCCCCTAACAATATTTTTTATCACTTCAGTTACTTAAGTTTTGAGGCTCAATACAGTATTTCGTAGTTTCTCTACCATCATTTTAGATACCTAGTCTTTTATTGACTTTTTGAGGAAAACTCTGAAACGGAAACGAAATTCACTGAATTAGTCCTCATGGACTTTCGTGAGTAGTGTCTGAATTTCTATTTCGTTTTGTGGTGGTTTAAAACAAACGTAAAGTTTACCTATACTTTTTTAATTCAGGACAACTATTTAAAAAACATCGACGACTGCAATTCTTGTTCAACCAGCCTTAATTATATTTAAAGACTTTTCAGATGGTGTGCCACAAGTAACTAATTTTTCATCACACTTGCTGTCTAAGCGCGCCATTGATTGCGCGCGTAGCGGGAGTAATAGAAAAGTGAAATTCCCTAGGGAGTAATAGAAATGTCAGTACGTGATTTAATAATATTATGTCTAAAAACTTATTTTTTGGTTGGCAAGTGTGATGAAAAACATGGTATGCATCACGGTCGGTAAGTGGAATACTAACTCGAGTCATAAAAGCCCTCCGCCTAACGGCGTCGGGCTTCTAACACTCTCATTAGTAATTCCGTACTTACCTCCCTTGATGCACAATGTACTATTTCATCACACTTGCTGTCTAAGCGCGCCATTGATTGCGCGCGTAGCGGGAGTAATAGAAAAGTGAAATTCCCTAGGGAGCAATAGAAACGTCAGTACGTGATTTAATAATATTATGTCTAAAAACTTATTTTTTGGTTGGCAAGTGTGATGAAAAACATGGTATGCATCACGGTCGGTAAGTGGAATACTAACTCGAGTCATAAAAGCCCTCCGCCTAACGGCGTCGGGCTTCTAACACTCTCATTAGTAATTCCGTACTTACCTCCCTTGATGCACAATGTACTATTACATCACACTTGCTTTGTGAGCGCGCCACTGCTTGCATGTATCGCGGGAGTAATAGAAAAGTGAAATTCCCTAGGGAGTAATAGAAATGTTAGTACATCATTTAATCATATTTTGTCTTAAAACTTTCTTTGCTCGCAAGTGTGATGAAAAACATTGTATGCATCAGAGTCGGTGAGCGGAATACTAACTCGAGTCATTAAAACATACTATATTACACTGGACATTTAGTTACACCGGGGAAAGCAATTTGTTAGGCCCCTTATGTGCAAAACTAGCTGTAATATCATGAACAATATTATTATGAACATAATTCATTAATTCTGCTTTAAACATTATGTACTGAATAATATTTAGCAATGTGTCATACGGATACCTATTTAGACGAAACTGTAAGGTTTTCAGTGTAGCATTTTGTTTAAAAATTGAAGATTAAAACAACAGTAACGTGATCATTTCCGTAAACTATTTTTGTTTCGATGTACATACGATTGTCTTGGCTAGGCCCCCACGCAATAATATATATCAGATTCTAATTTTACCTTGGCATTCTCCCGATGTTAGTCAGCAAGTTTTAAATCAAGGAAAGACATTTCACTCCGGTCTAAAAGCTTGTCACTAAACTTGGCAAGAGACGGTATAGAAATGTTGGAACTTTTTTCATTTTATTGACGAAAATAGATGTGCTCTAGGATTATTATTGTGGGGTATAAAATTCACAATGTTTCGTACCCAAAAGCGTAAAGACGGGACTTTATAATATGTCGTTGTTCGCTGTCTGTCTGTCGCGATTTTGTTTATCATTTAACTGACTGCATCTTTTCAAAAATACTTCCATAAACGTGTATATTTCCAGGAAACAGGCTAATGAGCACTTGAAGCGAGACAGAACGCTGTTCTAATGAGAAATGTCGAAACAGTTTTCCGTGTGAAGAATTGCGTTCAGTTCTCTAGAAATTCCCGGTACTGCAAGCAAGCGAGCATCAAAAACCGAAAATTTTGAGTATCTGTCGCTGTAACTTTAATGAAGGTACCATTGGGGTGACAGAGATTGATGCTCGAGATCTACTATTTTCGAAGATTCGGGTAGTCCTTCTGTTTATAAACAGTTTTTACAAACCTGTGAGTCAATGTTATTTTTAAACGGCTGTTATCATTTAATTTGTAAGAGATGTGAATGCTATTATGAATGCGAGCTATTGTCGGATTAAGGTTATTGTCTTTTAGGTGGACATAAGGTAAGTTGGGGTAAGATGAAACTGTTTTCAGAATGGGGAATGACAAGAAGTCGTCCGTCTGGCACAGCGCCTGCTGGTAGTATTTTGTCTTATCCCATTAAAAAAACCGTTTCGCCTTACCTACCTGAAGTTAAGGATTCATGTTCTAATTTTGGGATAAAACAATACGGTACAAACTAGGTTCCCTGGTCTACACCTCTACGTACTTAATAAAATCGTAACATATATTTAAACAAGCTGTTTCCTTTTGACCACCAGAGGGGACAACTTTTATTTTACCGACTGAAATTAATGACCCAGATATTTTATATCATTTGAAATGGGTCGATTTCAAAAAAATGTACATAGTTAAAGCCTTCATCACAACAAAAATCTTGATGACGTCAATTGTGTTACGAAAGTTAGTCATACAAGCTATGTGGTATACTCCGTCCAACAACCTTCGGCAGTAGTAAATGGGGACAAATTTAAAAGATATACGTCTGTATTATTTATTGATCGCTCATAAAAAAATTGAGTTTGTCGCCCTTTTCCAATGCTAAAAGTTGTTACAAAATTTTTTACTTCGTAACATAAAAAATCTGAAGTGAAATTTGGTTTCCACTAAAGGCATTTAATCGTGTACATTTTTTTGCAATCCACCCAAATAAAACATCTGCTGACGAATACGTAAAATTTGTTCCGCTTTGTTCTGCAAACCATACGACTACCCGCCGGCGCATACGACAAATTTGGCAATCAGTTCAAATGTTCCTGTCAAGGGCTATAGATCACTTCGACTAGTTCAACTACAAGATTGGTATGAGAGAAGAACACATTAGATCTTGCTTAATAATTTAGGATTGCTTCACTCAGTGTCGTTGTGATTACATTTAGTATGATTATAAATTGGAATTTATTTAAACAAATCGTTTTATTGCAGACATAGTACAACAGTAATAATACATAAATATTATTATACCCACAAAAATTAAGGAAACTTCAGTAATTAATAAGTTATAAAATTATTTAAAATGTAAGACAAAAAAAAAATATTAACCCAAAAACAAAACAAGAACACAAAAATAACATTTCAGTGAACCCCACACTAGGCATTGCCTGTATCGTGGGGATCAAACCCGTAACAGATTACAAAGTCAGTGCGGCTTCAGATTTAGTAAGTAATAATTAAGGCTTGTTCACGAAATAAAGTAGCCATTGCTGTATAATTCTTTTTTTTTGTATGAGACCATACCTTTGTATGGGTGTTATTACAAAGAAGGGCTCTTTGCCTATCTGTTCGGACGCTGTGGTTGATATTTATATATTTTTTTCCATAATTATGGACTTTTATTTAAACTTCTGGATTTAAGTAGTGTTTTTTTTATTTTACCATTTTGGGTCATTTAGTTTCCCTATGGGTCTTAACTAAACTACAATACCGATACTATAATAAACTGTGAATCTCGTATCTACAATTTTTATTAACTATTTCAAGTCTAACATTGTTGAAATCGTCTCTGAAGTTTGCACTTTTTTGGGCCTGAACTTTTTCATTAAGCATTATCTGAAGTTATTTTGATTTTGACGACTTTTCAGAGAATGCTTTTGGATATTGGATTCTTAAACATAAAACAGAAGAGTTAATTTACAGTCCCATGGCTGTTAGAACTACATGGGACTATTGTGTGACAGTAGAGACTGATTTTGCGATGGCTACTTTATTTCGTGAACAAGCTTTATTAAGATAGTTATCTAAGAAACAATGCATGCTTACATTGCTTACTAATACTAAGTAAATAGATTTACATAGTGAAAATAGATGACAATTAAGGATATTTTTTTATACTATATCATCAGCCTATCTCAGTCCACTGCTGGAAGTAGGCCTCTCCTATTAACTATGCGTATAGACTTACATTAGGAGGTGAATGCCCATAATCGCTACGCTCGGCAAGCGGATTAGCGATCGCAGTAATTGTGTTCGCTGCTGCGCATCATCAATCTGCTATCAAGAATGGTGGTCAGTGACACTTCAATCCCTTAGTCGGCTTCTACGACACCCGCGGGAAGAGTTGGGGTGGTGACAAATGTACTCTTACTGCTGTCACCACATGGTCAATTCACGGCCTGACGCCATCACTTTCCACAGAGACTCTAAAAGCATAATGAGGCTTGTCTTTCAACTCACCAAACACGATGACGAAGGTCATTTTGACCGTTTTGATCTTCGCTTTTGGGATGATGCCACGGCTGCTCGCCCGGCGCGTGTCCAGGTCATCGCTATCTGAAAAAAAAAGTTCTTTAGATCTTGTTTTATCTGTGTTACTTGAGCATTTCTCAAAAAGTTTGTACATTTGCATCACGTCTTCGATTTTGATAAAAATTGGAAGGCTGGTAGAGTTAATGATGCTGAGCAAAATCCACCACATTTGCCAAAATTTCTCAAAGTGTTTGTATGAAACATTATATTTTGTTACCGAAAATGTATAGGAATTTGGTAACCAAATAGGAATCTTCTATACAAACTTCCTTAACCCAATGGACACAATGGTTTTGTTGAGATCGGATGGGCAGATGAGTGCTCTCCTTAAACAAAAAGGTCGGCAACGCTCATGTCATGTCTCAGGAGCTGCAGGCCATCAGGGCCGTATATTTGTTTCTCATCGGCTTGGTATAAAAAATATCAAATAATATTTTGACCGTTTCTTATTGATACGTTGTACAAACCTCCTGGCTTTGATTGCAAAACTAAATTTAGAGCGCCATTCATGCTTCGAAGACACAAATTGAATTAGGAACCTTTTACTTTCTGGAAAAGGGCAAACTAAGTTTTTTCGCCGATGCATGACCCAAATTCGTAAGTGGCTTGGTGACCGAGTCCCTAAAATACGACTTGTGGTGCCACAGACACGCAAGCTAGTAAAATAGGAAGTTTGTGCACAGGAATTAGCATTTCATTTACTCAGCAGTCCAGCCCGCGAGACTATGCCTAGTATGCCTACTACCACGATATTAAAATTCGTAAATTTTGAGTATTTGTCTCTGTCACTCCAATAAAGTCATAATTAGTGTGACAGAGATGGATGATTGCAATTTGCTAATTTCGAAGTTTGTGGTAGACCAGCAATGACAGCATTGTACTCTTCTACCAGCTGGGTTTCGAAACATCAAAATTTGTGTAGTGATATCCGCGAAGTATTATGAGCATTTTTGATTTGATACTATGTATCATGGGCCTGACTACAAGTGGTTTATCTTATTCGTCATATTTTTCTTCTTTCCCTTAATTTCAATGAAATACTCGTTTGTTACGGTAATGTTTAACGCGGAAGACACTAAACTTCAAAATTTTTCAACATTATTTGAAACTCCATGAATTTCTAAAATAAAAAAAGTCAAAAAACCAGTCAGATGAAAACTTATTAGGGTAGGTAAAGTTTAGGTTGATTAATTAATTATAATGTTAACAAATTTACATTGGGAAATAGGTACCTACTAGATTGGATGGTTTGCTAGATTAGTGATAGTATCCCACCCTGATTTTTAGTATCCCCTCTAGTAGAAAATACGAAAATGTTATTGCAATATCTAACTGTATGCTTCATTTTCATTGTAGGTATAACGTCTGACTTATTTACTCGTATATCGAAATATAATCCTTAAAATCTGTTTACAAAACATAAAAACGCTTCAGGAATATATTAATAGGGAGTTGTTGATGCAGCAAACAAGTTCAAATGTCAGGCAAATGGAAAACAAACAGAGAATCGTAAATATTGACAGCGTTTCAAAGGCAACTAATATTTATTTGTATTAGAGAGTTCGGATTGTGCTGGTTATCAGATTAATATTATTTACACAAACATGAAATAGAACAATTTTGTTTTATTTTGTGTTCATATATTTTTTTATCACTCGCTTATGAAATGTTCCAGATTACAGGCGCATATACTATTATAACTGAATAACACATAACACTTACTTTCAAATACTTATTGGGCCTGTTTCACCACCTCCAAATAAAATATATCTGTCAGATAAATGTTAGCCTAATATTTATGGGACTAAGGATACTAAGATTTTTAATTTTTTTGAAACAAGCTGTCACCCGTGTACCGTGTGGTGGTAAAAATAATCTGCTCATAATTTCTCTCCAATATAAGGTATAATTATTATAAGTAAATTAATCTAGAGTAAAGAGTAGGTACTAAGAAAAGTGCTGTGTTAACCACACAGCACATGATTCTGAACTCAAAAATTTGTACTAATCGTGTGAAATTCAGGGTAACAAAAATAGTGGTGATGCGCTTCCCTAAGCGTACCTACACGGTTCTTGCCTAGTCGCTGTTGTATTCTGCAATAGTAAGAAATCCGATTTTTTTCCAAAATAAAAACTAAATGAATGGTTGAGTTATAATGGATATTTGGGCGAATGACAAACTAATACGAAAATGAATGGTTTGTTAAATATTTGCACATTTTATTGCTTACCGGATCACAAAAAAACTGTCCATTCCACAATCCAATCTTGGACAATGAAATAGGAATTTGAAACATTTCACAATATGATTAATGCGTCCAACACTCACGAAGGGCATAGAAACAAAGAGACTAATCAGTGAACTCATTCGTAAAAACGCCACGACATTCTTATTAATTGACATAGTGACAGTCAAAGCAACTGTCCAATACAGAGTGAAATAAAAATGGTGATACAAAATAATTACTCTTCAAAGAATACCGTAGCTAAAAAACTACAATTTATGTCAAACGATGTATTCAAACTACTTAGTCAGTTTTATTTAGTTAGACTTTTACTTATCGACCCATATCGGATCATATATAGGCTTGTTGTATTCAATTGTAGTTGAATAGTAGATATTCTAGAACCAAATTGTTGATTATACATTAAATGATTAAATTCAAACCTAATAATGATGTTTAATAACTCTTGGCGTAATTTACTTGACTTGCCTATAGGGCCAACTTTCGAAATGTTGTTCTATGAAAAATAGTCAAAGATAAATTCACCAATATGTATTGAATAATTGACTTTTCCTTGTTTGTTACATAGTTGATTCATAATACAACTTGTTCAAAATCATTAATAAACGCATATTTTTATAACATCGCATCACAATTTCAATTCCACTCTGTATTTGACCGTACAGAACAAACAAGGCAATATTAAAAGAAAATATCGCTAAAAGCTCTTTCAACCACAAAACGTCAACGTTCCCAAAATTGATGGGCAGAAAAACTAAAACGAGATTCAGAGAAAATTAAATGAAACGTGACTCGACTGGACGGCTGGCGGTGAAATATGACCAGATTAGGTTCTGATTTTATGAGAGCTTAAGGGTATGGGGACGTGGACAAAATTTCTACGACTGCATGGGGGTTCTGGGTATTGGTTATGGTGTTTGTGCAACAAAACAAACTTTAAGACTATGACCGCCTTGTACGGAATTTAGGAAGAGTGATTAGCCCATCTGTGGTTGCTAAAAAAAATAACAAAATATGAAAGGTCCACGGAAAAAACATGTCCAGTGCTTTAAAAATATCAGGGCAAATTCACACCTTATCCTGTTTAAAAGTAAGGTGGTTTTTTATTTATTCTGTAATTTGAATTGACTAGACATGTTCTTTCCGTGGACCCTTCATATATTTATTCACAATCTATATATATAAAGTCATTTGGTGGTTAGGACCAGTCCTAGAGACACCAAATTTGGCACGCAGGTTCCTTTTATGGTGTAGACGAGCACTAAGAAAGCATTTTTCAAAATTCACCTTCTAAGGGGTTGAAATGGGGGTCCAAAGTTTGTATGGCGAAATAAGATTAGTTGAACTATTTTATCCGAAACTTCGCAAGAGTATTCTTTAAAGTAATGGAGTAAAGATTTATGTTTATGCTTTTTTGAAAATTCAACCCCTGAAAAAGGTAAAAAGGGTAACGAAGTGAAAAATCAAGTTGGGTATCGTTTCTATGGTTTAATGGGACATAGATCACGAATACAATAACGATTTTAAAATTTAACGCGGCGGACGTGAAATACTATGTACACGGTTATGGTGTGATGGAATAAAAGTCGAAAAAATACAATACTGTTTTATTATTTTTGTTCATTTCTGGTTCTAAAGATTCCAAATTTAGCGCGTAGTTTTTTTTTAGGGTGTAGGGGTGCTCTAAAAAAGGTTATATCGAAATCCACTCCCTGGGGGGTGCAATGGGGGTCCAAAGTTTGTATGGCGAAACAAGATTAGTTGGACTATTTTGTCCGAAACTTCGTAGGAGTATTCTTCAAACTAATAGAGTAAATACAATTATGTTGCAGGTTTTTTGAAAATTTAACCCCTGAAAAAGGTAAAAAGGGTGATGAAGTGAAAAAATTAAGTAGGGTATCGTTTCTATGGTTTATCGGGACGTAGATCACGAAAACAATAATGATTTTAAAATTTAACGCGGCAGACGTGAAATACTATGCACACGGTTATGGTGTGATGAGGCAAAATTCGAAAAATGTCAGTATAATTTTATTATTTATGTTTATTTCTGGTTCTAGCGATTCCAAATAGAGCGCGTAGGTTTCTTTGAGGGTGTAGGAGTGCTCTAAAAAAGGTTAAGTCAAAATCCACTCATTAGAGGGTGCAATGGGGGTCCAAAGTTTGTACGGGGAAACTAGGTACCTATTTAAACTGTTTTATCCGAAACTTCACAAGAGTATTCCCAAACATAAATGAATAAAGACATGTTTTAGGGTTTTTTGAGAATTCAACTCTTGAAAGAGGTAAAAAGGTTAACAGTAAAAAACAACATGGTTATCGTTTCTATAGTCTATCGTGTCACTGTACCGAGGTGTACGTGAAATACCATCTCCTCTTTTATGGTCTCATGATGGGCTTGCGGGTTATGACAGGGGTATCGTTTTTGTGTTTATTTCTGATTCAAAAACTTCTAAATATAGCATGTTAACCAACGTTAATAACCTTTTAAGTTTCCCTGAGTTTTCACGCGATAGTAATCAAAAGTACGTATATCTGTGTATTCAATAGGTTTTTTATAAAGTCAAAACAGCCGTCACCATAAATTTCGTCATTTTTAATCCAATTGTGTAAATCGATGTATCGGGATCCCAGAGGTTCTTATTAACAAACTGCAAAAAAGGCTGCTTATTAGATTTCTGTTTCGATATTGTCCGTCATAAAAATCGGTGGTAATCTGAAGTTCTGACTGATCTGTTCATCATAATGAAGCAGAAGTCAAATTTGCAGGAAACTGTAACAATCTTGATTTACTTCAAATGTTAATCAGCTCGGCTAATTATGGTCATCTTTGTAAGGCCTGCGAAACGACAAATGATAGTTTATCATCAAAACACAACAATCACCTATGTGAGTGTATGTAAACTTTTAATGATAAAAAACATTTGTCGGTTTACCAGATGGTAAAGATGACCATAATATGATAGCGGATTTTGATAATAATCGATATCTGAAATGTCAAAACGTTCCAAGTAATGAATTTGAGGTCAAATTTGCACAAAATGGTCGGCACCTTGAATTTATTTAGTTAATAAAAATCGGTACCTTAGGATCCAAGGGAGTTTTTCATAAAGATTTTGAGGTAGGAACAAAAAGTGAGAAGCTATCACACCTTTTCTAGAACTTTGATTTGATATTGATAAAAATCGATACCGAGAAGATGAAAAGTTCTTCATACGAAATTTGAAGCCAAAATTGCTAGAAAAGTTCGCCATCTTGAATTTAGGTCTTAAGTTTTAAAAAACGACCGTGATAAAAACCATCCGCCACACTTTAAATCGGTTAAGGCAAACGCGAGATAATCGCGGGAAAACATTAACACGCAGTAAATAGAACTGATATTAGTACGCGGGCGAAGCCGCGGGTAAATGCTAGTTAATAATAAATTTAATTCAATCTTGCTGGGGCCTCTTTTTAAGCTCACAGGGCCTGTGTTGAGACGCCCCATTTTCCTACGAAGATCAGTACAATGGATGTTTAATAAAAATTATGAATCGATTTGAGTTCAATATCTATTGTACGGATACTTATCAAACACAAACTAAGGGTTAAAGATGACGGTGATTTAAAGTTTTGTCATTTTCTTCCAAACGCAAAGTTGTATCTAAGAAAATGTAAGATACCACCTGTAAGGTAATTTAGTTCAGCGTTTCGCTGCAAAATACAATTAAACGGATATAAATAAATCATATAAAATATTAAAATAATTGGAAAGTTAAATAATGTTAAACTCTTCTAACCGCTTCATTAGTTTGTTTTACATCATGTTCAGTAATAGTATCAATAGGTACACAGGTTTCTCATGTTTCTCTGGCTTACTAAAATAAAGCAATCACCAAACTATTTTAAAACTTCCTCATTCCATGACGTTGCCCGGTTTTTTGGATCTTTTGGTGTTTATGTAATTTACCATTTTTACAGCATACTTTGTGTTTTAGTATCAGAAAACTGATTGTTAGGTGATTACTTATTTTTTCATGCTTCTTTGATGTTGGATAGGTATTATCGTAAAATGCGAAGACGATAATTGCGAAATTCCCGAGAAACATTTGGAATTTGTTACGAAACTGCTTTTCTTAGAAATTAATGAAGCAACCGCCCATTGAGAAGTGAGATATTATATTTACTATGGAATAGTAAGATTTTACGTTTCTAGGCTGGTCTTCAAAAATATTTGCTCTTTTCATAATGCGGTATTTAACAATGAACTTTCGAAGGCACAATACGAATAAGTACTGTATTGGAAAATGGATTTTGATGTTCAGTCGAACTGAAATTTATATTAAATCGAAGACGAAATAATCACGCTAGTAAAAATCAAGGTCTATGCTACCGTCAATGATAAAGCAACTTAAAAATGTATTGATTCATAAACTTTGAAAGAAGATTTAAGAACATAACGAATGTTGAATGATAGAAATGAAGGGGAAGAAAATAACAAATTTTATAATTTAAGTACAAAGACAAATGCAATTAATTAGACCAGATAAGTATATAACAATGCAGTAAAAATCAAATTTAAAATAAAAAGTATATGTTTATTTATATAATTTTTATTTATTAGGAACACAAACAGTCGCATAAACAAACGAGGATAGAGTACAATGTACGAAAACATAAACATAAAAAGACCTGGAGGTTCATTTCTAAACAAAGGTTAACAAAACTACGTATGTATAACAAGAGATAGAAAACATGAGCCATACACAATACGACGTCTAACGCTAGACGTCGACAAAAAAGATGAACAAAAAAACACATAAAGAGAAAAACGAGCAAAAGAAAAACAAGAGACGCAAAACATGTAACCTACTTTGCCTGCTCGCTGTAGCTCTCCTGCCAAGCACCCTCCTGCTCTTCTGTCGAATGGTGACGACGATGACGCCGTAGCACGCCGATATGGTCAGCGCAGGCGCCACGAACAAGGAGACAAATACGCTCGTCATCCATATCCTCCATTGAAGCTTGCTGATGCTGGACCAGCATTGAAGAGTGCCTGGAGGATAGGGGACATAATGAGAATAGACACTTCCACGAGAGTTGAGGTCACGCACACATCAACATGTCACGTAAACACACGGGCAATTTGAAGTTAGTGTTCTTTTTCGTACTGACAGCAAACCCAATTGTAACTGTAATGGTGCGTTTAAACCAAAAGAGCATTCGCTGTTCTAGCGCCCGTTCTACGAAATCAAACAATCACGTTTTGTGTACCGATCGAATTTCGTAGAGTGGGAGGTTAGAACAGCGAATGCTCTTTTAGTTTGAACGCACCTTTAGATTGACCAAAAAGTTTAATCAAGGGATTTGCTTCAATATTTTTGACGCAGTCATTAATTCATTCAGCACATTTTTTATAATTATCACAGCCATTTAGATGTGATAATTATAGACACTACTAGTCAAAATATAAAATATCTCGATAGAAGAATAATTATCCGACTGACAGAAGAAGCCATTAACCCTTTATAAGGCACCGGTCTCAAAAACGACCATCCTGTATCACTATCTTTTTGTATTTTTTTCTTGTAATATAGGATGACGTTGAGGCTTGAATCCAGATTTTTTTGGGTTTAAAAGAATAAGACAATAATAAATAAATATTACTTACAATAGTTACAATAAGCCATTTAAACGCAACTGTACATCTTAAGAGCTTTACTAACTTGAACTTGATTGCAAATTTTCATTAATCTCAAGGGTACTTCAAAAGGGTCCTTCGGTTTGCCATTTATCTTCAATACAAAATACGAATTCAACGGACCATTATTATCATTCACAATCAGGTGTCTTAGATGTCACCTAAAATAATACCTTAAAGCCTTGAACACGAGATTCTAAGTCGTACAATATTCACAAGAACGAATGAATTGAAACGATCAGTAGGATTAAACCCCATTTCAGATTTTATTAGTACATTGTGTATTAAGGGCGGTAAATAAGAAATTGTGAACAAGTGTGAATGTAAAGCCCACGCTGAAGGCGCGGACTTTACTTCACACGAGTTCATACATAATTCTTGTACCGCCCGTGGCACACACAATGTTTTTCATCACACCTGTGAGGCGAAAAAAGTAAATAAAACAATAATTATATTTTCACAAAACTATTCTAAAATGGTCTAAATCATTTCTCAAAATCAGGGATGACTTTTTATCATTTTTATAACAGAAATCCCGGCGCAGCGCGCGGCGGCGAGCGGCGCGCTACTGCGACGTAATGTTGTATGAAAATCCTTGATTGACCTAGGGCGTAATGAAGCATCTATGGCGCGTATCGCCGCAGCGCATTGGCGCACTTACCAAACAGGTCTGGTGTGATGAAAAATATATCATGTTGGGTTTTTAACTTTCGTGAGAAATAATGACTATAAATATAATTAAACGGTTAAACTCACGTGTATTTAGTCACTACACTACGCGAGCGCCGCGCATAATATTTTTTTTATACCACGTCGGTGGCAAACAAGCATACGGCCCGCCTGATGGAAAGCAGTCACCGTAGCCTATGGGCGCTTGCAACCCCAGGGGTGTCACATGCGCGTTGCCGACCCAATAAGAACTTGTACACTCCTCTTTTGAAGAACCCCATACTGTAGTCCAACGGGAAAACCTCGGCAGGGAGCTCATTCCACAGACGGACCGTCCGCGGGAGGAAGTTCCTCTGAAACCGCACGGTGCGCGACCATTTAGGTTGCAAGGTGTGAGGATGAGCGCCCAGTCGGTGGCGAGCGGTGCGATGATGAAAAGTGGACGTTGGCATCATGTCGAACAGTTCTTCAGAGCACAACCCATTGTACAGACGATAGAACACACATAAGGAGGCGAAGTCTCTCCTTAGACTTAAGGGTTCAATACCGCCTGTGAGTCTGAGATCGTCGACTATTCGGACAGCTCGTCTCTGAACCGAGTCAAAGGGTGCAAGCTGGTGGCAATACAGGTGCTCCTGCCCAGAGGTGACAGCAATACTCCATATGGGGTCTGACTTGCGACTTATATAACAGAAGTCTTTGCCCCGGAGTAAAGTACGTACCTAATGGGGACCTAGGCTCTCGGAAACGTCGAGCCTATTGACTAAATATACATGAGTTTAACCGTTTAATGATATATATAGTTTATACTATGTTTTTTTTTTTATATTACTTGTTGGGTATTTCTATGCGATTTTTTTACTCGTTTTTATTGTTCATTACCATCACTACCTTATTTTCCGTTTTATAAAAGCAAACGAGACTATTATGGCAGAATAGCAGACAAAAATGCGTCTGCTACAAGATATCTGAAAATGACTCCACTATTTATACGCAGTTCGTCAATAATTTGGGAATGGTAATGACTTGATTGGTGCGACAGAATTATCGCATAGAACTACCGTCTTCGGCTTCGCACGGGTAACAGTACTTAAATTGAAACCTTTCCCTTGAATTACTATTTCTTCAGTAATAACTGCCTTGACATCCGCTGCGTAGTTTTAAAAATATAAGCATATGGGAGGATATAAGCGGAGGCTGAAAATACATATATTATATCTCCTTATCGCAGTAATTTTTGTACAGAACTTCTATTATTTAACTTCAAAATAGGTACTTAAAAGAGTAGGTCATTTGGCAGAGTCACCTGACGTCACTTTTGTGTATTTCATATAAAACTTCATAGTGGCGATTGTTTTGACAGTTCGAAAAAAGATGTTGATTTGACTTGCCATTCAT
Organism: Thaumatotibia leucotreta; assembly: GCA_025490895.1. Taxonomy (NCBI): domain Eukaryota; kingdom Metazoa; phylum Arthropoda; class Insecta; order Lepidoptera; family Tortricidae; genus Thaumatotibia; species Thaumatotibia leucotreta. Next base: position 14,563 of record JALPQI010008408.1, on the reverse strand, counting down.
CATGCGTATTCAAGAAAGTCTAGGTCACGTCAAATCAGAACGATAATTTTCAGTCTCGAAGCCTAGTTGATTAATCATTAAGACCTCGTAAATTATATTATAATTAAATCCTAATGTTGGATATGCAGATTCACGCTATTAGGCAGATTTTCTAAAGTGAGGCGCGTGTGATTATCTAATAATGATTAATTATATCTAGACGATAATAATATTAAATGTCTAACTGACATGAATATATTTACATAGAAGCATGACTTTATTTTAACCCTTTGAAGATAGGGGTAAAAAGCACTTTTTCTACTCCAGCAGGCGTAGCCAAGGTGCCGTTCTGCTATCTTATACGATAAGCGATAAGTCACGTGACCAAAATAATGTATGGAAATGGTCACGTGACTTTTCGTACGAATCTGTCATTCTCATACAATTGCGTCTTTGACTAGGCATGCTGCTTTCCAGATACAATTATGTGACATCGATTAAGTATGAACCTATAGGCCTCCCACAAAGATTGCCACAATGACCCGTCCTGCGCTATCCATTTCCAGCGGATTCCTGCGACCTTAGGGGAGGCCTATGTTCAGCAGTGGACGTCCTTCGGCTGATATGACGATGATGATATTGATGACGTATGGGTAGTTTATACTTTCGTTTATGGAATTAAATTATAACGCCGATAAGCGATGCTCTACTCGCAGTTCATGGTTTTGCATTCAATCGGATTGCCGATCGCAGTAATATGTTAACGATGACGTTGCTGCCCACTCGCATTTCATGGTGTTTCATTCAATCGGATTGCCGATCGCAGTAATATGTTTACGATGACGTTGCTGCCCACTCGCAGTTCATGGTTTTTCATTCAATCGGATTGCCAATCGCAGTAATTTGTTTACGATGACGTTGCTGCCCACTCGCAGTTCATGGTTTTTCATTCAATCGGATTGCCGATCGTAGTAATATGTTTACGATGACGTTGCTGCCCACTCGCAGTTCATGGTTTTTCTTTCAATCGGATTGCCGATCGCAGTAATATGTTTACGATGACGTTGCTGCCCATCATCAATCTTCTTTCAAATAATGGTAATCAGTGACACTTCAACTTCTTAGTCAGCCCTTACGAAGATCGCGGGAAGAGTTGGGATGGTGACAAATGTATTCTTACTGCCGGTACGTTACAGCAAAAAATATTACCTACCTTGGATTTTGTCTTCGTCAAAGAGGATGAGCATTGGAATGCAAAACATGAAGCTGATCAGCCAGGCCCCTATTATTAAAGCGCGTGCTCTTCTCCCTGCGAGATAAAAACAATTAAGATTAGGACAAATTGTCTCATGTTAGCTTATTACAAGTACAGACAACTAAAAATATGCCCAGAAAGTGATTTTTCTTAGTTATCAAAAATGCGTCGATGATCACTATACCTCGATATTTTTCTAGCAGGAACGGAAGATTGACAACATTAAACATCGACATAATTGACATCGATCATCATCATCATCATCATCAGCCTATGATAGTCCACTGCTGGACGTAGGCCTCTCCTATTAACTATGCGTATAGACGCATTAGGAGGTAAATGCCCATAATCGCCAGGCTGGGCAAGCGGATTGGCGATCGTAGTAAAGTGTCCACTATGATGACGCTGCTGCCCATCAACAATCTTTTATTAAATAATGGTAAGTGACACTTCAGTCCCTTAGTCGACTCTTACGACACCCACAGGAGGAGTTGGGGATTGATATCGATAGTGGTCGATAAATAAATAATGTGCCGTAACTTAGAGATAAATTACAAGAATGCAAATCATATTCAAATACAATACATTATTTTTCTTATACTTGCATCTTGTATTTAGTACCCATCAAAAGAACAAAGACTGTAACGCCATAGGAAATAATTTACGAGTATATGAAGTATTGAATATTTAAAGTCAAGTCAAAGTCAAAGTCATATCTTTGTTTTTTTTGTCTATTTTTTGACAGTTTTCGGTTGAAAGATCGTGCCAGCCAGTGTTAATGCCATTTACGAAAAAAACCGTTTATTAATCGTTTTATAAAAGGATTTATGAAACAGCCCTCGTATTCACTCCCTCAGAATGTTGATACAAACTACACGTAAACGTTTTTTAGTAATTTGTATGTTATTTGACGACGGGTTTCTTCTCTACTACATACTTATGGATACCGATAATAATGATGTTTCGCTGACTGGCCACATTACAATAGTGTTTTGTTTTGTCGTGGGAAATCCGGCGGGCTCTGGTGATATTATAGGGGTTTTGATGTTCACAGCTCTGTTTTGGAAACAAAAATGCACAGAACGATGTTGTTTTTAGGTTATTTTTCTATGCATAACAATAACACGTCCGCCAGTAGAGCACATATTGCTAGTTTTCTATTGTATTCGTTCTCTTTGACACATACTTATTGTGAAACACGTTTGTAGATTTATTTTTACGTTAATACAAAAAATATTTATAATTTAAACTAAAAATCTAAGTGAAATTAAGGTTTTAAGTTTTAAGCTGGTGATAAAGCTATGATTGTCTTCTATAAGTGCGTGATTATAAAATAATGCAGGTTTTTAGGCTTGTTTTCATTTTTTTCCTTTCTACAGGCTCTCAGAATAGTCTTGTGTTCTTGAATACTCCATCTTGATTAGGATAATATGGTTGGATACTCATAGCCATCAAAATAAGTACATTCATTACACGAAATAAAAAGACAAGGCTTTAAAAGGTCGTGAATGAAGGACAGACGTTTATTGTCTCATTTCTACGTCAAGAGACTTCTACTAGTAGAATTATTACAGGACTAAACATAGACTGACATGTAAGGGCGTGAGAGAATGGAAATACCTAGTTACCTACTCAATTACACAGCGACTATTTTAATATTACATCTTTTTTTATATTGGCACAAAAAAGTGGCTCCACTCCACCTGATCGTAAGTGAAAAGTGGAGCTCAAAACGCGGCGGCAACGAACAGGAGACCAGGGCGGTTAGACAAGTTGCCAATCGCTAACGCTTAATTGTCAATCGTAAACGAAAAGCAGCTAACTGTCTTTGTCGCACCAATATGTAAGAGTGACAGAGAGGGAAAACTACGATACGCTACTAAGCGTTAGCGATTGGCAACTTAGCTAAGCACCCAGCAGTAACCTGTCAGTTGCCACCGCCTTGCTGGCCCGCTAGATGCTTCTTCACGCTTGGCTAACCAAATACATAGTTTTAATTTTATGAATCGATACTTCAAGGTAATTTTAAATTAGTCTTAACCACTGAAGCTTTTATGAGAGTAATGCAATAAAGTGTGACTATTGAAATTTCATCAACAGTATTGGCGGGAAATTCCAAAAATCTTGGGATGGAATTTTTCTGATACTGAGATATCATTATATTTGATTTTCTGTTTACAAATAAGACAGGTAAATTAAAATATTATTGACGTGACTTGCCCTTAGTCAAAATTAAGGAAATACACACAATTATGTTTACATTTACTCACAATAAACGATAAGAACACAGTGAGAAATGAAATGGGTTCTTCACATTCATTATTAGGTATGTAGGTCCTTAATAATTAGGTACTTACCCCCTTGTTCATAAACGTTTATTAACTTAACAAGCCGCTAATATGTATTTGTCCCTTTTGCTCTTCTGAACACATTGTTAAGACCGAAAGGGACAAACAATTATTAGCGGCTTGTTAAGTTAGCAAACGTTTATGAATAATGGGTTAGTTGTTAAATTATTTATTTATACTTACAGCTGCCAGTGAAATTCATAGGATGCGTGATGGCATCACATCTGTCTATACTTAGTGCCACTAGCACGTATGTGGAGGAATATGTCACTACACCCTGTGGACAAAACAACATGACGTTTTAGTGACGTACATAGATTATAATACAGGATGATTATAGTTGCCGATTTCTAAGAATGAACTTAATTAAGCCTACTACTAATTAACTTACAGTTAATTAAGCCTTACTAATATGAGGGTAAGATGCACCATTTTTGAATAGTCTTAATGACATATACACGGTGCCCATGAGGAAGGGGAAACAATTCAACAGCGGATTTCTGACCAAATTTGAAGTTAAAAATGTCATATGAAGTTTTCTGGATTGAGTCTATTTTAAGAGAAAACTTGTTTTTTTCCTAAAACCGTTTTAGCCCGTTACGCTATGATAAACGCATTTTAGGAAACGATTTTGTTACCATGTTATCTTAGTCTTGTCACACTTAATTGACAGACATCGAATGAACAAAAAAAAACATTGATTACCAAGCAAATTAAAAAAAAAACGTTTAAAGTGCATTTTTTTCGATAGTTTAATTAATAAAATTCCTTTTTTGTGTATTGAGGCATTCAAAACATCAAAAAAAAAAAATTTTTTTTTTGTAGATTTGACCAAAACTCACTGAACATTTTTTGCTTCTTTTAGGCTCAGGAATATGCTGTTAAATTTTTTTCCTTTCCTCACGGGCACCTTGTATAATATAAGACTCATTTCTAAACTGTCAAATGTTCAATCTTTGTAATAGGCAACTATGCGGGCTTGCGATTCCGACTGTGTAAAAACGTGTTAAGTTGGTCTTTATGAACAAGATTTCCTTTATGAACAAACGCACTTGAACAATCGAAAAATTTGTAGGTAAGTATGCTATTGAGTGTTGTGTGCAGGCCTAGTAACCCTCATCATCATCATCATCAGCCTCTCCTATTAACTATGCGTATAGGCGCATTAGGAGGTAAATGTCCATAATCGCCATGCTGGGCAAGCGGATTGGCGATCGCAGTAATGTGTCCACCATGATGACACTGCTGCCCATCATCAATCTTTTATCAAATAATGGTCAGTGACACTTCAATCCCTTAGACGACTCTTAGGACACCCGTAGGAGTAGTTGGAGTGGTGACAAATGTATTCTCACTGCCGTCACCACACGGCCTAGTAATCTTAGTGTGAATAATTAAGACCAAGTGCGGGTAGTTTGCAAAACCCGCGCAGCTAGAAAGTGTATATATTTTCTCGCTAGTCTATCTGCGACCATGGATTAAAGATATTTAGTTTATGCTGCGACTACGGGTGTAACTAGGGCTTACAATTCCAGATTTTTTTTTTGTATGGGCATTATCGGTTTCCCGATATTACCCATACAAAAAATACCGGAATTATAAGCCCTAGATGTTACCTCTTGTCTGAAACGTCAGAATGATATTAAACGTAAATTTACGCTATTATTTAAGAATCGTTTGTGGTTAAAATATAGAACGATCAACTATGTCAAAAACTACAAATCAATATAAATTAAAACACTTTCACAGACGAATTAATTGCACCTACATATTACACAGGATACATTTGGTATATATTTTTTAGGGATCACTATAGAGTTCTAATTAATGTCCCAATTCACCCTGCAGTATTTTCGTAATCCCAATAATCTTCTTACGCGATAATCCAGGAATTTGTCGAACATTTAACTGAACAGAATTTTCCAACATGACATAAGTTTTCCTCGTTCAATATAGTTAGGGCTTGCGATTGGAATATTTGAATATATCGAATATTATATATATCAATATATATAAGGATGACTTCATTAAAGTTTTAATCGAAGGAAAGATAGAAGGAAAAAGAAAAAGAGAAAGACCACGGAGACCCTACATGGAGCAATTGAAGGAAACTTTAGAAGTTGAAACGTATAGAGAGCTGAAGGAAAGGGCAGAGAATAGAATAGAATGGAAATTACTCCACCGACAAGAGCGAAGCTCTTAAGTAAATGATGATGATCGAATATTCGAAAACAAAAATCTAAACTTTGAATAGGTACGATAAATATTTTGTCCATTTTTATTTTCAAATAATACGAGACGCAGTATTCGAATTTATTTGGTAGGTAAACAAAAAAAACAGACAACATAATCTCTTTAAAAAATCTATATAAAATGACTTTCATAGGATGCGTGATCGCATTACATCTGTCTTATATTGCAAGTATGCGAATATTTCATTCTTTATGACTCCAAAAATTACAATTTAAATTTTTGTTACAATCATTGCAATTAATTTCTGTTTTTTTTTAAATTGCAATTTAACTATAGAAATTTCATTTTTTTTTAGAAAACAGTTTTAGGGTGAAAATCTGAGCGTTTCGACTGCCTAATTTTGGTGGCATCATTTTAAACGTCTCAATGTTATACTTCGTCATTTGTGTAAGGTACCGTGCCTCCTTCAAATGACAAAGTAGCTCATTGTAACGAATATAAACTTCGGCAAAAATTATGCTTTTTTTTATGTTGGCACAACAAAGTGGCTCCACTCCACCTGATCGTAAGTGAAAAGTAGAGCCCAAATCGCGGCGGCAACGAACAGCGAACAGGAGACAATCAGTAACCTGTTAGTTGCCACCGCCTTGCTGGCCCGCTAGATGCTTCTTCACGCTTCGTTAAAACTTATAGGTATGCGGAAACACATGTGCCGGTAAAGAATTCCACTTTTTAATAGTCCGGCATATGAAGGAATTGCCGAATTTCTTAGTACGTGTGGGAATATTTTCCACTGTGAAGGAGTGACACCGCAAACCGGCACGTGTGGTTTTATAACGGAAAGGGGAGGGCGGGATGAGGGAAAATAACTCTTCAGAACACTCACCATGGTACAGGCGATAAAAAACGCTCAGAGAACCAATGTCCCTACATAGTTGAAGGGGTTCAAGGTGCCTTAGAGTCGCCTATAATACGGACTGCCCGCCGCTGCATCCTATCGAGAGCATCGAGTAGGTATTGGGTGGACCCATCCCAAAGATGAGAGCAGTACTCCACGCAAGACCGAACTTGTGTCTTATAAAGAAGACAAAGCTGGTCGGGCGCAAAGAACCGACGCACCCTATTCTGAGTACAATCGCTGGGATACCGTCAGGACCACTGGCTTTTCGGATATCAAGTGACTCTAAAGCCTGGCGTATATCGCGATGCCTAAAATGAATTTCGGGCATCACGGCACCACAGGCAAGTATGGATGGTGGTGGCATAGAGCAGTCATCAAGACGAGAGTTCGCAGCAAAGAGGCTAGCCATGAGATCGGCTTTCTCTTGCGCCTGATGAGCCAATGAACCATCTGGTAATCTCAGCGGTGGCAGCGATGGTTGGCAGAAATTTGACTGCACCGTTTAGGCCAGACGCCAGAAACTTCGCGACCCAGCTGGGTGCGAGACTAGCTCCGAACCTACGTTTGCAACGCGCTGGGCGTCTGCTCTAATATACGCCCTCTTGCAGACCTTGGTGGCAGCATTGTAAGCTGCTTTCAGCGAAACAATGTTGGGATCATTACAGGCGCGGCCTCTGATCCAAGCTCAATACGCCGCCTGTTTGTTGTTAACGGCTTCAGCGCACTCGCTATTGAACCAGGGTCGTCTACGGCTCTTAATGACGACATCGGAATAAGGAATGTAGTATTCCATTCCTAAACCGATCTCGCCAGCAATAGACGCAGCACTCGCTGAGGGATCCTTCTCGCTAAAGCAGCGCTGCACCCAAGGAACGGACGCGAAATAGTCACGCATGCCATCCCAATCTGCTGACGAGTAGTGCCATACTCTGCGCTTTACCGCCGGCGATTGAGGTATGGCTGCGCTGGGTACTGTACTGGATACCAGGCAGTGGTCAGAGGTGCCTAAGGGTGCGTCGACCACAACCTGGTACCCAGTTGGATGGGAGGTCAGCAAAAGGTCCAGCAGAGATGGCGTTTGTTCAGCTATGTCGGGTATCCTAGTGGGCTGATCCAAAATGATGCTACCAAAATTAGGCGGTTGTAACGCTCAGATATTCACCCTTTATGGTTTCAGTTGGTTTTACAAAATTATAATAAACACTATTATTCTGCAACTAAACTAGGCCTCGCTGATTATATTATTATTTGAAAACCCTACTGTTATATCGATAAACGTACAGATATATATTTTCTTAAACGCGTAAAATCACTTCCTTAAGCTGGATTAAGGGGAGTGTCTTCACGATGTATCTTTCACCTTAAGTGCTATAACGGAGCTTTGCTTCATGAAAAATATACAACATTTTATCGAGCAGCGATATATATTACACATATTATACACATTAGGGTGTTTCACTTTTGTATGGGCAAAAATAATTGTGATATTTGTCCTGACTTTGCTCACGCCCTAAGTTTCTCTGATATAAAAATGATATAGGTACCTATATAAAATTTTATTGAGATTGAATAACGTTTAAAGGTTGCACACTTTTGAAAGCAAAGCCAAAGCCCCATACATTACGAAAAAAATTACTTCGTTATAAATTAATCAAATATAATGAACCAACACTAAAAAAGAATAAAAAAGTCGAATTTCATGTCATATATTAAAAATAAGAACTTATTCTTTGGAAGTAGGTATAAATTCTATAAAATATTTATAGGGCACTTTTATGAAATACTAATTCCTAGTGTTTTACTAATTTCATAACTATAAAAGATTAGTGTATTATATATACATCGAATTATGGCCTAAAATTATGTAAAAAACCGGGATCTAGGTTACTTTATAAAGAATACCATATTAAGGTTATAGTAAATTCACGACCGTGCTTAAATAATATTTTTTTTTATATTTGACGATAGAATCTACTTTCGCAAGTAATTTTAGTGTTGGTTCATTATTTTTTTATGAATTTATAACAACGTAATTTTTTCCGTAATGTATGGGGCTTTGGCTACACTTTCAAAAGTGTGTATCCTCTAAACGTTATCCATTCTCAATAAAATTTTAAATATATCATTTTTATATCAGAGAAACTTAGGGTGTGAGCAAAGTCAGAGAAAATATTATAATTTTCAAAAACGAACCACCCTAATACACATTTTAAGAAATAATGAAATAATAAATTTATGCTGTTATATATAAACGTTCATCAAACCTCCATCATAACAAGCCAAAACATGTATATTCACCATCGGACATGTAGGAGCGATCAAGGTTCTCAGAAATGTTTGAACACGCCTCTACTTTCATGGCGTTACAGTACATGTCCAGATATTTTTGAGCATCAAGGCAGCTACGATATATGGCGACTATACTGGTACCGTATCAGTATTGTATTTATCAAGAGATTTGACTTGGCATACCGTCGGTTCACAAGCAACCTTAGCAACCTCTTATGTCAGTATTGAATTAGAACTTAGATACGATCTCTAGTTCAAGTAGGTATTTGTTACTTAGTGAGTTTTGGTTGTCAACTGACGATACGTTTGCATTTGTTTAACATGGACCAGTCTCGCACTCCCGCCTCAAATGACGGTGCACAGACCGCCCCACTATCGTAGGATGCGACCCGCCCGGCCACAGCTGCAGTAGCGGAAAAGCGGGCAGCCACACGTACTCCAGGAGGAGTTTGAAATGATTTTGAAAATAAATATGATAAAATAAACCTAAAGTAATAGGTATCTAAAATTGGCCCTTGTGGCATTGTACCGAGGATGCTGGCGGTATTTTCTCGCTGTATCGCAATATATACTGATGCGTTGTGTGAGGTTGTAGGTACCTGTATATGTTACAAGTAGACTTACTATGTTTCTACTTTGAATAGCAGTATAAGATACGCAATTTTAGTATCGTTTGTATATTCATTCGACGCTACATGCTGCCCGCTCCACTCGAGTGTCCACTCAATTTTCTAATTCACTTTCATGCCACTTGTCTTGTCTTACCTGTAAATATTTGACCAGCTTGCAAGCAACGGAGCCCGCTAGCCACGAAATGGTCATCCTCTGCACCAGGTCCGGCAACACGCTTATGAGACCGACCCACAAATCTGCAATAAAGATTCCTCTTTATTTATACTAGTAATGTTATTTTAAATGAATCTCATTAAACGGTTAAACTAGTCTATTGTTTGCAAGGAGCGGACGATTGTCCGTCATTTTGAAACCATAACCGTTCTGTACAGTAGAGACATCCTTATCATATGATGTTTGTTTGTCAGCCTCCGTAGCCTAGTTGGTAGTGACCCTGCCTACGAAGCTGGAGGTTCCGGGTTCGAATCCCGGCGAGGGCATTATTTGTGTAATTATTTATCACAAATATTTGTTCCTTGGTCATGGCTGTCTGTGTATTTAAGTATGTATCTATATATTATATGTATCGTCGCCTAGTACCCACATCACAAACCTTAATTGAGCTTACCGTGGGACTAGGTTGATTTGTGTAAGATGTCCCAAGATATTTATTTATTATGTTAACATTGTTAGCATATTTTATTTTACCTACAAGTTATTTTTTTACCCTTTCCCAGCTAGCAAAAAAGGGTTTGTTTAAATTTGAACTCTCATACGTTATCAATACAGTTTAAGAGCACAACTACGAAAATAACGAGTTGGGTTCATAATCACAGGTTGGTCGTTGTTTTTTTTCTATTCCCATTATCTAATGGACGGGTAATGATGGTTCTAATTTCAAATAAGGGTTGGCTTATTGTGTCAATCTGTTGGTAACTGTTAAATCCATTTAAATGAGTTGTAAGTCAATCTTCCAAGTAACCACAACAAATGTCTGAAAGTTGCCCAAAAACTTTCTAGATCACACTGACCCAAAAACAATTGCAGTTAGCGAAAACTTTCGAAAACCAGCCACTGTTGTACAGTAAAGCTTAATTGTTCAAATCCCTAGAGAATCGTGAGTTTTTCCTGTAGCCGTACCACGAGTTGGCAAGTAAAGTTTATGTTAGCTTTTACTCGATACGTAAAGCAGGCTATCACGCTCACTCCAATATGCGTACAATGCATGCTTTTTTTCGCGTGAGAAAAGAATATGATAAATAAATAATAAATAAATAAATATCTTGGGACATCTCACACAAATCGACCTAGTCCCACGGTAAGCTCAATTAAGGCTTGTGATGTGGGTACCAGGCGACGATATATATAATAGATAGATACGTATAGATACTTAGATACATACACAGCCACGACCAAGGAACAAACATTTGTGATAAATAAATACACAAAGAATGCCCTCGCCGGGATTCGAACCCGGAACCTCCAGCTTCGTAGGCAGGGTCACTACCAACTAGGCTACAGAGGCTGACTAAAATGATGTTCAAATAGAGGCTTGCGTTTAGGGAAAAATAATTAAAAAAACAGTAGCTTTCGAGAAAAATAATTCCTTGCGCGATATATGGAACTTTGTGAGTTTACGTCAAAAAAGATGAAAAAAGTTTCGTTCATATCGTCAAAAGTACAATAATTGCATACACATACAAGTAAACAGTTAACCGTTCCTACAGGTTGAACGGAGTTAAGCATACGGCTAATGCAATAACGACTCTAAAAACCGCAAAACATAATTCACTTAATATTTGAACGTAAATGATGCATGGTGTGCCATATTGGTAACATAATAATAATATATGAAGAATTGGTATCTGGTTTCCGCTGTCTACTCTGTCAAAAGACAATGTCGCAGCCGTTGCAGTCAAGCAGCGAAATTTTAGTAGTCAAGAGTGGTATGTATCCTTTCACATATAATACATGTCACGTTCCTGCCGCTGCATATCACGTTCTAAGCGTAATCCGTAAATATATTGACTGTCTTATCTGGAACTGTAAGCATTGTAAAGATACTTCAGTGCAAGTATGATAACTGCTTTACATAAATAGTAAACGCTAAAGTAAGCGTTACTTTCCAACTCATGGTATACGGCTACTGTTGGCAACTTTGTCCTCGCGAGTGAGGTTTGGAGTCAGACTCGTGACGAGATTAACAATTTGGATGCAAAGTGTTTTGTCAAGTCGCTTTTGTGTGAAAAAGTGAGGCGAAAGTTGACCGTCTTTTTAATTTTATTACTTAATGGCATGGTTCAGCTAATTTATGAAAGCGGCAGTAGATAATTTGTGGTAACCGTGGTGAATCGCTAAAACGTTTCATTTATACATTTAAAGTTATTGCATAACCTGAAATGAAGTAAAAATGACAGACTTCATTCTTATAAGTATGATATTCTAGTCAATTGTAAGTTCGATTAGAAATTAGCTAAGATAAAATATAAATAAGAAAAATGATTTCAAAAAGTATTATTTATTTGAATACTCCTAATCTGAAATATCTGAAATATACTATGTACATGACTATTGATTATGTTACCTATTTTTGTCAGACAGCCAGATAAAATAATTCCTTAGCTTACGGCACGCAAAATATGGCTCTGAACCTTAATTATTCTGTGCCTGAATAAAGAAATGCTAATGTTACGACACCTCGATTCCCACATTGAATTCAAAATGCATCATTTTGTTCGGTTCTTTAAAACCTGATAAATTATCGATTGTTCTGTGTTTAAAACAAAAATATCTAAAGAATCTACATTACCCAAAGAATCATCACCTTTTAAGCGATTCCGGGCATGGTGACTGGTCTAAATGTATACTGAAATCGCCACTCATGTTTTCAGTTGACTAACCTATCAATTTTTGCAACAAAATATGCGACAAAAATAGTGTGCAAGCAAACTCCCGCAATCATATATATCCATTGAACCTCTATAAGCTACTTAATAGTTCATCTTTATCTGGGTAGATTACAAAATAATGTACCTACATGCGAGAAGTTAGTGATACTAATTATAGTGTATACTCTGTCCAACAACCTTTGGCAGTTGAAAAAAGTGTCAAATAAAAAAAAATGTAGGCGCGTATTGTGGATCGCTCGTATAATTTTTTTTTACTGCCAAAAGCCGTTACACAAAATTCAACTTCGTAAAGCAAATATTATGCTTTAAATTTTCATTTCAATCGACCCATCCTGTCAAGTTAACATTTTCATTTGGTACAAATAGAAAATTCATAGTTACGCCTTAGTTTCTTCATGAATAAATAAATAATGAATAAATAAATATCTTGGGACATCATACAGAAATCAACCTAGTCCCACGGTAAGCTCAATTAAGGCTTGTGATGTGGGTTACCAGGCGACGATATATATAATAGATAGATACTTAAATACATAGACAGCCATGCCCAAGGAACATATATTTGTGATAAATAAATACACTAATAATGCCCTCGCCGGGATTCGAACCCGGAACCACCAGCTTCGTAGGCAGGGTCACTACCAACTAGGCTACGGAGGCTGACAAAATGCTGGAATAAAAGGTAAATAATATACCAGCTATAGCCAGCTGCATGATGAAGAAGTTCATCCTGCTCTTCCTGGACTTTGTGAGCAGGAGCGCGAGAACTACCGTCGCGTTGCCGGCCACTATCGCCACCAGCAGGATCCAGAGCACAGCCACTTGGGCGGTCTGAAACAATTGAAACACATGAATTTAATCACATCATCAGCCTATCTCAGTCTACTAGATGGTCCTCTCCTATTATCTATGCGTATAGACTATTAGAAGGTAAATTCCTATAAGCAAGCGGCAAGCGGATTGACGATTGCAGTAAAGTGTCCACTATGATGAAGTAAAAGGGGGCATATTTAAAAGATATAGGTTCGTATTGTTGATAGCTCATGGAAAATTTGAATTTCTCGCTTTTTTTCGCTGCCAAAGATTGTAACGCAAAAATTAATTTAGTAACACAAAAATTACGACGTTTAATTTTTTTCATTAATCGTTGATTACATGCCAAGGCCGTTTAAGTGGGAATTGCCACGAATGACGTATAATTGTAGGCCGAGGCGCAGAGGGCAGAAAAGTCCCTTTACTATGCACCTTTTTTGCAATTGACTCTAAAATGCTTGCAAATGCTTGGTATTATACAAAACTTGTTACCTTTTAGCTATCAAACCATGTTAGATACTACAAAAGGCTAAAATGTCAGACTTCCTTTCGGACGTGATTTTTTAGCGTTCGTTTGGTGAACGTGACTTAAATAAACTATATGAGAAACATGTCGAAAAGGAAATAGGGAGTGAATTTTGAGGAATGTAAAAGAAAAGGTAAATGAAGGTGGATGAACTATGTGATATACAATATGAAAAGTAAGTAACTAATACCGTCGGTTGACAACCAAAACTCACTAAGTAACAAATACTTGAAATAAAGCTCGTATATCAAGTTCTGATACAATACTGACATACGTGGTTGATCAATAGAAGATGCCCGGAATATCGCCTATTAATAAATTTGAAAAAAAAAAACATTTTCATGCATAATCATCATATCAGCCGAAAGACGTCCACTGCTGAACATAAGCCTCCCCCAAAGATTGCCACAATAAGTGTAAGAGAACCTTAAGAATAATTACAGGATTAAACGAACTTACCTGAAGTGAAGTTCTATCCTGATTATATGAAGTAATTAGTCCGAGGTAATACTAGTAGTAGGTCGTCTTTGCGGCCGCCTTTGTCGCCATATAAAGCCTAAATAAAAAACAAAAAACGAAGCAACTGGCAACATTAGTACAAGATGTCATTAAGTTCAGAGCTAAATCGAGAGATTAACAGGGCAAGAATGGTCATTTGTTGTACCAATCTTGGGTGGGAGGGATCCCTTACCTCGGACTAATTACGAATATAATTACAGGATTAAACGAACTTCAGGT